>CM067300.1:65871719-65874356 GCA_034231615.1 Meghimatium bilineatum
TAGGGTTAGGGTTAGGGTTAGGGTTAGGGTTAGGGTTAGGGTTAGGGTTAGGGTTAGGTTTTAGGGTTAGGGTTAGGGTTAGGGTTAGGGTTAGGGTTAGGGTTAGGGTTAGGGTTAGGGTTAGGGTTAGGGTTAGGGTTAGGGTTAGGGTTAGGGTTAGGGTTAGGGTTAGGGTTAGGGTTAGGGTTAGGGTTAGGGTTAGGGTTAGGGTTAGGGTTAGGGTTAGGGTTAGGGTTAGGGTTAGGGTTAGGGTTAGGGTTAGGGTTAGGGTTAGGGTTAGGGTTAGGGTTAGGGTTAGGGTTAGGGTTAGGGTTAGGGTTAGGGTTTAGGGTTAGGGTTAGGGTTAGGGTTAGGGTTAGGGTTAGGGTTAGGGTTAGGGTTAGGGTTAGGGTTAGGGTTAGGGTTAGGGTTAGGGTTAGGGTTAGGGTTAGGGTTAGGGTTAGGGTTAGGGTTAGGGTTAGGGTTAGGGTTAGGGTTAGGGTTAGGGTTAGGGTTAGGGTTAGGGTTAGGGTTAGGGTTAGGGTTAGGGTTAGGGTTAGGGTTAGGGTTAGGGTTAGGGTTAGGGTTAGGGTTAGGGTTAGGGTTAGGGTTAGGGTTAGGGTTAGGGTTAGGGTTAGGGTTAGGGTTAGGGTTAGGGTTAGGGTTAGGGTTAGGGTTAGGGTTAGGGTTAGGGTTAGGGTTAGGGTTAGGGTTAGGGTTAGGGTTAGGGTTAGGGTTAGGGTTAGGGTTAGGGTTAGGGTTAGGGTTAGGGTTAGGGTTAGGGTTAGGGTTAGGGTTAGGGTTAGGGTTAGGGTTAGGGTTAGGGTTTAGGGTTAGGGTTAGGGTTAGGGTTAGGGTTAGGGTTAGGGTTAGGGTTAGGGTTAGGGTTAGGGTTTAGGGTTAGGGTTAGGGTTAGGGTTAGGGTTAGGGTTAGGGTTAGGGTTAGGGTTAGGGTTAGGGTTAGGGTTAGGGTTAGGGTTAGGGTTAGGGTTAGGGTTAGGGTTAGGGTTAGGGTTAGGGTTAGGGTTAGGGTTAGGGTTAGGGTTAGGGTTAGGGTTAGGGTTAGGGTTAGGGTTAGGGTTAGGGTTAGGTTAGGGTTAGGGTTAGGGTTAGGGTTAGGGTTAGGGTTAGGGTTAGGGTTAGGGTTAGGGTTAGGGTTAGGGTTAGGGTTAGGGTTAGGGTTAGGGTTAGGGTTAGGGTTAGGGTTAGGGTTAGGGTTAGGGTTAGGGTTAGGGTTAGGGTTAGGGTTAGGGTTAGGGTTAGGGTTAGGGTTAGGGTTAGGGTTAGGGTTAGGGTTAGGGTTAGGGTTAGGGTTAGGGTTAGGGTTAGGGTTAGGGTTAGGGTTAGGGTTAGGGTTAGGGTTAGGGTTAGGGTTAGGGTTAGGGTTAGGGTTAGGGTTAGGGTTAGGGTTAGGGTTAGGGTTAGGGTTAGGGTTAGGGTTAGGGTTAGGGTTAGGGTTAGGGTTAGGGTTAGGGTTAGGGTTAGGGTTAGGGTTAGGGTTAGGGTTAGGGTTAGGGTTAGGGTTAGGGTTAGGGTTAGGGTTAGGGTTAGGGTTAGGGTTAGGGTTAGGGTTAGGGTTAGGGTTAGGGTTAGGGTTAGGGTTAGGTTAGGGTTAGGGTTAGGGTTAGGGTTAGGGTTAGGGTTAGGGTTAGGGTTAGGGTTAGGGTTAGGGTTAGGGTTAGGGTTAGGGTTAGGGTTAGGGTTAGGGTTAGGGTTAGGGTTAGGGTTAGGGTTAGGGTTAGGGTTAGGGTTAGGGTTAGGGTTAGGGTTAGGGTTAGGGTTAGGGTTAGGGTTAGGGTTAGGGTTAGGGTTAGGGTTAGGGTTAGGGTTAGGGTTAGGGTTAGGGTTAGGGTTAGGGTTAGGGTTAGGGTTAGGGTTAGGGTTAGGGTTAGGGTTAGGGTTAGGGTTAGGGTTAGGGTTAGGGTTAGGGTTTAGGGTTAGGGTTAGGGTTAGGGTTAGGGTTAGGGTTAGGGTTAGGGTTAGGGTTAGGGTTAGGGTTAGGGTTAGGGTTAGGGTTAGGGTTAGGGTTAGGGTAGGTTAGGGTTAGGGTTAGGGTTAGGGTTAGGGTTAGGGTTAGGGTTAGGGTTAGGGTTAGGGTTAGGGTTAGGGTTAGGGTTAGGGTTAGGGTTAGGGTTAGGGTTAGGGTTAGGGTTAGGGTTAGGGTTAGGGTTAGGGTTAGGGTTAGGGTTAGGGTTAGGGTTAGGGTTAGGGTTAGGGTTAGGGTTAGGGTTAGGGTTAGGGTTAGGGTTAGGGTTAGGGTTAGGGTTAGGGTTAGGGTTAGGGGTTAGGGTTAGGGTTAGGGTTAGGGTTAGGGTTAGGGTTTTAGGGTTAGGGTTAGGGTTAGGGTTAGGGTTAGGGTTAGGGTTAGGGTTAGGGTTAGGGTTAGGGTTAGGGTTAGGGTTAGGGTTAGGGTTAGGGTTAGGGTTAGGGTTAGGGTTAGGGTTAGGGTTAGGGTTAGGGTTAGGGTTAGGGTTAGGGTTAGGGTTAGGGTTAGGGTTAGGGTTAGGGTTAGGGTTAGGGTTAGGGTTAGGGTTAGGGTTAGGGTTAGGGTTAGGGTTAGGGTTAGGGTTAGGGTTAGGGTTAGGGGTTAGGGTTAGGGTTAGGGTTAGGGTTAGGGTTAGGGGTTAGGGTTAGGGTTAGGGTTAGGGTTAGGGTTAG
>CM067301.1:0-15000 GCA_034231615.1 Meghimatium bilineatum
AACCCTAACCCTAACCCTAACCCTAACCCTAACCCTAACCCTAACCCTAACCCTAACCCTAACCCTAACCCTAACCCTAACCCTAACCCTAACCCTAACCCTAACCCTAACCCTAACCCTAACCCTAACCCTAACCCTAACCCTAACCCTAACCCTAACCCTAACCCTAACCCTAACCCTAACCCTAACCCTAACCCTAACCCTAACCCTAACCCTAACCCTAACCCTAACCCTAACCCTAACCCTAACCCTAACCCTAACCCTAACCCTAACCCTAACCCTAACCCTAACCCTAACCCTAACCCTAACCCTAACCCTAACCCTAACCCTAACCCTAACCCTAACCCTAACCCTAACCCTAACCCTAACCCTAACCCTAACCCTAACCCTAACCCTAACCCTAACCCTAACCCTAACCCTAACCCTAACCCTAACCCTAACCCTAACCCTAACCCTAACCCTAACCCTAACCCTAACCCTAACCCTAACCCTAACCCTAACCCTAACCCTAACCCTAACCCTAACCCTAACCCTAACCCTAACCCTAACCCTAACCCTAACCCTAACCCTAACCCTAACCCTAACCCTAACCCTAACCCTAACCCTAACCCTAACCCTAACCCTAACCCTAACCCTAACCCTAACCCTAACCCTAACCCTAACCCTAACCCTAACCCTAACCCTAACCCTAACCCTAACCCTAACCCTAACCCTAACCCTAACCCTAACCCTAACCCTAACCCTAACCCTAACCCTAACCCTAACCCTAACCCTAACCCTAACCCTAACCCTAACCCTAACCCTAACCCTAACCCTAACCCTAACCCTAACCCTAACCCTAACCCTAACCCTAACCCTAACCCTAACCCTAACCCTAACCCTAACCCTAACCCTAACCCTAACCCTAACCCTAACCCTAACCCTAACCCTAACCCTAACCCTAACCCTAACCCTAACCCTAACCCTAACCCTAACCCTAACCCTAACCCTAACCCTAACCCTAACCCTAACCCTAACCCTAACCCTAACCCTAACCCTAACCCTAACCCTAACCCTAACCCTAACCCTAACCCTAACCCTAACCCTAACCCTAACCCTAACCCTAACCCTAACCCTAACCCTAACCCTAACCCTAACCCTAACCCTAACCCTAACCCTAACCCTAACCCTAACCCTAACCCTAACCCTAACCCTAACCCTAACCCTAACCCTAACCCTAACCCTAACCCTAACCCTAACCCTAACCCTAACCCTAACCCTAACCCTAACCCTAACCCTAACCCTAACCCTAACCCTAACCCTAACCCTAACCCTAACCCTAACCCTAACCCTAACCCTAACCCTAACCCTAACCCTAACCCTAACCCTAACCCTAACCCTAACCCTAACCCTAACCCTAACCCTAACCCTAACCCTAACCCTAACCCTAACCCTAACCCTAACCCTAACCCTAACCCTAACCCTAACCCTAACCCTAACCCTAACCCTAACCCTAACCCTAACCCTAACCCTAACCCTAACCCTAACCCTAACCCTAACCCTAACCCTAACCCTAACCCTAACCCTAACCCTAACCCTAACCCTAACCCTAACCCTAACCCTAACCCTAACCCTAACCCTAACCCTAACCCTAACCCTAACCCTAACCCTAACCCTAACCCTAACCCTAACCCTAACCCTAACCCTAACCCTAACCCTAACCCTAACCCTAACCCTAACCCTAACCCTAACCCTAACCCTAACCCTAACCCTAACCCTAACCCTAACCCTAACCCTAACCCTAACCCTAACCCTAACCCTAACCCTAACCCTAACCCTAACCCTAACCCTAACCCTAACCCTAACCCTAACCCTAACCCTAACCCTAACCCTAACCCTAACCCTAACCCTAACCCTAACCCTAACCCTAACCCTAACCCTAACCCTAACCCTAACCCTAACCCTAACCCTAACCCTAACCCTAACCCTAACCCTAACCCTAACCCTAACCCTAACCCTAACCCTAACCCTAACCCTAACCCTAACCCTAACCCTAACCCTAACCCTAACCCTAACCCTAACCCTAACCCTAACCCTAACCCTAACCCTAACCCTAACCCTAACCCTAACCCTAACCCTAACCCTAACCCTAACCCTAACCCTAACCCTAACCCTAACCCTAACCCTAACCCTAACCCTAACCCTAACCCTAACCCTAACCCTAACCCTAACCCTAACCCTAACCCTAACCCTAACCCTAACCCTAACCCTAACCCTAACCCTAACCCTAACCCTAACCCTAACCCTAACCCTAACCCTAACCCTAACCCTAACCCTAACCCTAACCCTAACCCTAACCCTAACCCTAACCCTAACCCTAACCCTAACCCTAACCCTAACCCTAACCCTAACCCTAACCCTAACCCTAACCCTAACCCTAACCCTAACCCTAACCCTAACCCTAACCCTAACCCTAACCCTAACCCTAACCCTAACCCTAACCCTAACCCTAACCCTAACCCTAACCCTAACCCTAACCCTAACCCTAACCCTAACCCTAACCCTAACCCTAACCCTAACCCTAACCCTAACCCTAACCCTAACCCTAACCCTAACCCTAACCCTAACCCTAACCCTAACCCTAACCCTAACCCTAACCCTAACCCTAACCCTAACCCTAACCCTAACCCTAACCCTAACCCTAACCCTAACCCTAACCCTAACCCTAACCCTAACCCTAACCCTAACCCTAACCCTAACCCTAACCCTAACCCTAACCCTAACCCTAACCCTAACCCTAACCCTAACCCTAACCCTAACCCTAACCCTAACCCTAACCCTAACCCTAACCCTAACCCTAACCCTAACCCTAACCCTAACCCTAACCCTAACCCTAACCCTAACCCTAACCCTAACCCTAACCCTAACCCTAACCCTAACCCTAACCCTAACCCTAACCCTAACCCTAACCCTAACCCTAACCCTAACCCTAACCCTAACCCTAACCCTAACCCTAACCCTAACCCTAACCCTAACCCTAACCCTAACCCTAACCCTAACCCTAACCCTAACCCTAACCCTAACCCTAACCCTAACCCTAACCCTAACCCTAACCCTAACCCTAACCCTAACCCTAACCCTAACCCTAACCCTAACCCTAACCCTAACCCTAACCCTAACCCTAACCCTAACCCTAACCCTAACCCTAACCCTAACCCTAACCCTAACCCTAACCCTAACCCTAACCCTAACCCTAACCCTAACCCTAACCCTAACCCTAACCCTAACCCTAACCCTAACCCTAACCCTAACCCTAACCCTAACCCTAACCCTAACCCTAACCCTAACCCTAACCCTAACCCTAACCCTAACCCTAACCCTAACCCTAACCCTAACCCTAACCCTAACCCTAACCCTAACCCTAACCCTAACCCTAACCCTAACCCTAACCCTAACCCTAACCCTAACCCTAACCCTAACCCTAACCCTAACCCTAACCCTAACCCTAACCCTAACCCTAACCCTAACCCTAACCCTAACCCTAACCCTAACCCTAACCCTAACCCTAACCCTAACCCTAACCCTAACCCTAACCCTAACCCTAACCCTAACCCTAACCCTAACCCTAACCCTAACCCTAACCCTAACCCTAACCCTAACCCTAACCCTAACCCTAACCCTAACCCTAACCCTAACCCTAACCCTAACCCTAACCCTAACCCTAACCCTAACCCTAACCCTAACCCTAACCCTAACCCTAACCCTAACCCTAACCCTAACCCTAACCCTAACCCTAACCCTAACCCTAACCCTAACCCTAACCCTAACCCTAACCCTAACCCTAACCCTAACCCTAACCCTAACCCTAACCCTAACCCTAACCCTAACCCTAACCCTAACCCTAACCCTAACCCTAACCCTAACCCTAACCCTAACCCTAACCCTAACCCTAACCCTAACCCTAACCCTAACCCTAACCCTAACCCTAACCCTAACCCTAACCCTAACCCTAACCCTAACCCTAACCCTAACCCTAACCCTAACCCTAACCCTAACCCTAACCCTAACCCTAACCCTAACCCTAACCCTAACCCTAACCCTAACCCTAACCCTAACCCTAACCCTAACCCTAACCCTAACCCTAACCCTAACCCTAACCCTAACCCTAACCCTAACCCTAACCCTAACCCTAACCCTAACCCTAACCCTAACCCTAACCCTAACCCTAACCCTAACCCTAACCCTAACCCTAACCCTAACCCTAACCCTAACCCTAACCCTAACCCTAACCCTAACCCTAACCCTAACCCTAACCCTAACCCTAACCCTAACCCTAACCCTAACCCTAACCCTAACCCTAACCCTAACCCTAACCCTAACCCTAACCCTAACCCTAACCCTAACCCTAACCCTAACCCTAACCCTAACCCTAACCCTAACCCTAACCCTAACCCTAACCCTAACCCTAACCCTAACCCTAACCCTAACCCTAACCCTAACCCTAACCCTAACCCTAACCCTAACCCTAACCCTAACCCTAACCCTAACCCTAACCCTAACCCTAACCCTAACCCTAACCCTAACCCTAACCCTAACCCTAACCCTAACCCTAACCCTAACCCTAACCCTAACCCTAACCCTAACCCTAACCCTAACCCTAACCCTAACCCTAACCCTAACCCTAACCCTAACCCTAACCCTAACCCTAACCCTAACCCTAACCCTAACCCTAACCCTAACCCTAACCCTAACCCTAACCCTAACCCTAACCCTAACCCTAACCCTAACCCTAACCCTAACCCTAACCCTAACCCTAACCCTAACCCTAACCCTAACCCTAACCCTAACCCTAACCCTAACCCTAACCCTAACCCTAACCCTAACCCTAACCCTAACCCTAACCCTAACCCTAACCCTAACCCTAACCCTAACCCTAACCCTAACCCTAACCCTAACCCTAACCCTAACCCTAACCCTAACCCTAACCCTAACCCTAACCCTAACCCTAACCCTAACCCTAACCCTAACCCTAACCCTAACCCTAACCCTAACCCTAACCCTAACCCTAACCCTAACCCTAACCCTAACCCTAACCCTAACCCTAACCCTAACCCTAACCCTAACCCTAACCCTAACCCTAACCCTAACCCTAACCCTAACCCTAACCCTAACCCTAACCCTAACCCTAACCCTAACCCTAACCCTAACCCTAACCCTAACCCTAACCCTAACCCTAACCTCCTAACCCTAACCCTAACCCTAACCCTAACCCTAACCCTAACCCTAACCCTAACCCTAACCCTAACCCTAACCCTAACCCTAACCCAACCCTAACCCTAACCCTAACCCTAACCCTAACCCTAACCCTAACCCTAACCCTAACCCTAACCCTAACCCTAACCCTAACCCTAACCCTAACCCTAACCCTAACCCTAACCCTAACCCTAACCCTAACCCTAACCCTAACCCTAACCCTAACCCTAACCCTAACCCTAACCCTAACCCTAACCCTAACCCTAACCCTAACCCTAACCCTAACCCTAACCCTAACCCTAACCCTAACCCTAACCCTAACCCTAACCCTAACCCTAACCCTAACCCTAACCCTAACCCTAACCCTAACCCTAACCCTAACCCTAACCCTAACCCTAACCCTAACCCTAACCCTAACCCTAACCCTAACCCTAACCCTAACCCTAACCCTAACCCTAACCCTAACCCTAACCCTAACCCTAACCCTAACCCTAACCCTAACCCTAACCCTAACCCTAACCCTAACCCTAACCCTAACCCTAACCCTAACCCTAACCCTAACCCTAACCCTAACCCTAACCCTAACCCTAACCCTAACCCTAACCCTAACCCTAACCCTAACCCTAACCCTAACCCTAACCCTAACCCTAACCCTAACCCTAACCCTAACCCTAACCCTAACCCTAACCCTAACCCTAACCCTAACCCTAACCCTAACCCTAACCCTAACCCTAACCCTAACCCTAACCCTAACCCTAACCCTAACCCTAACCCTAACCCTAACCCTAACCCTAACCCTAACCCTAACCCTAACCCTAACCCTAACCCTAACCCTAACCCTAACCCTAACCCTAACCCTAACCCTAACCCTAACCCTAACCCTAACCCTAACCCTAACCCTAACCCTAACCCTAACCCTAACCCTAACCCTAACCCTAACCCTAACCCTAACCCTAACCCTAACCCTAACCCTAACCCTAACCCTAACCCTAACCCTAACCCTAACCCTAACCCTAACCCTAACCCTAACCCTAACCCTAACCCTAACCCTAACCCTAACCCTAACCCTAACCCTAACCCTAACCCTAACCCTAACCCTAACCCTAACCCTAACCCTAACCCTAACCCTAACCCTAACCCTAACCCTAACCCTAACCCTAACCCTAACCCTAACCCTAACCCTAACCCTAACCCTAACCCTAACCCTAACCCTAACCCTAACCCTAACCCTAACCCTAACCCTAACCCTAACCCTAACCCTAACCCTAACCCTAACCCTAACCCTAACCCTAACCCTAACCCTAACCCTAACCCTAACCCTAACCCTAACCCTAACCCTAACCCTAACCCTAACCCTAACCCTAACCCTAACCCTAACCCTAACCCTAACCCTAACCCTAACCCTAACCCTAACCCTAACCCTAACCCTAACCCTAACCCTAACCCTAACCCTAACCCTAACCCTAACCCTAACCCTAACCCTAACCCTAACCCTAACCCTAACCCTAACCCTAACCCTAACCCTAACCCTAACCCTAACCCTAACCCTAACCCTAACCCTAACCCTAACCCTAACCCTAACCCTAACCCTAACCCTAACCCTAACCCTAACCCTAACCCTAACCCTAACCCTAACCCTAACCCTAACCCTAACCCTAACCCTAACCCTAACCCTAACCCTAACCCTAACCCTAACCCTAACCCTAACCCTAACCCTAACCCTAACCCTAACCCTAACCCTAACCCTAACCCTAACCCTAACCCTAACCCTAACCCTAACCCTAACCCTAACCCTAACCCTAACCCTAACCCTAACCCTAACCCTAACCCTAACCCTAACCCTAACCCTAACCCTAACCCTAACCCTAACCCTAACCCTAACCCTAACCCTAACCCTAACCCTAACCCTAACCCTAACCCTAACCCTAACCCTAACCCTAACCCTAACCCTAACCCTAACCCTAACCCTAACCCTAACCCTAACCCTAACCCTAACCCTAACCCTAACCCTAACCCTAACCCTAACCCTAACCCTAACCCTAACCCTAACCCTAACCCTAACCCTAACCCTAACCCTAACCCTAACCCTAACCCTAACCCTAACCCTAACCCTAACCCTAACCCTAACCCTAACCCTAACCCTAACCCTAACCCTAACCCTAACCCTAACCCTAACCCTAACCCTAACCCTAACCCTAACCCTAACCCTAACCCTAACCCTAACCCTAACCCTAACCCTAACCCTAACCCTAACCCTAACCCTAACCCTAACCCTAACCCTAACCCTAACCCTAACCCTAACCCTAACCCTAACCCTAACCCTAACCCTAACCCTAACCCTAACCCTAACCCTAACCCTAACCCTAACCCTAACCCTAACCCTAACCCTAACCCTAACCCTAACCCTAACCCTAACCCTAACCCTAACCCTAACCCTAACCCTAACCCTAACCCTAACCCTAACCCTAACCCTAACCCTAACCCTAACCCTAACCCTAACCCTAACCCTAACCCTAACCCTAACCCTAACCCTAACCCTAACCCTAACCCTAACCCTAACCCTAACCCTAACCCTAACCCTAACCCTAACCCTAACCCTAACCCTAACCCTAACCCTAACCCTAACCCTAACCCTAACCCTAACCCTAACCCTAACCCTAACCCTAACCCTAACCCTAACCCTAACCCTAACCCTAACCCTAACCCTAACCCTAACCCTAACCCTAACCCTAACCCTAACCCTAACCCTAACCCTAACCCTAACCCTAACCCTAACCCTAACCCTAACCCTAACCCTAACCCTAACCCTAACCCTAACCCTAACCCTAACCCTAACCCTAACCCTAACCCTAACCCTAACCCTAACCCTAACCCTAACCCTAACCCTAACCCTAACCCTAACCCTAACCCTAACCCTAACCCTAACCCTAACCCTAACCCTAACCCTAACCCTAACCCTAACCCTAACCCTAACCCTAACCCTAACCCTAACCCTAACCCTAACCCTAACCCTAACCCTAACCCTAACCCTAACCCTAACCCTAACCCTAACCCTAACCCTAACCCTAACCCTAACCCTAACCCTAACCCTAACCCTAACCCTAACCCTAACCCTAACCCTAACCCTAACCCTAACCCTAACCCTAACCCTAACCCTAACCCTAACCCTAACCCTAACCCTAACCCTAACCCTAACCCTAACCCTAACCCTAACCCTAACCCTAACCCTAACCCTAACCCTAACCCTAACCCTAACCCTAACCCTAACCCTAACCCTAACCCTAACCCTAACCCTAACCCTAACCCTAACCCTAACCCTAACCCTAACCCTAACCCTAACCCTAACCCTAACCCTAACCCTAACCCTAACCCTAACCCTAACCCTAACCCTAACCCTAACCCTAACCCTAACCCTAACCCTAACCCTAACCCTAACCCTAACCCTAACCCTAACCCTAACCCTAACCCTAACCCTAACCCTAACCCTAACCCTAACCCTAACCCTAACCCTAACCCTAACCCTAACCCTAACCCTAACCCTAACCCTAACCCTAACCCTAACCCTAACCCTAACCCTAACCCTAACCCTAACCCTAACCCTAACCCTAACCCTAACCCTAACCCTAACCCTAACCCTAACCCTAACCCTAACCCTAACCCTAACCCTAACCCTAACCCTAACCCTAACCCTAACCCTAACCCTAACCCTAACCCTAACCCTAACCCTAACCCTAACCCTAACCCTAACCCTAACCCTAACCCTAACCCTAACCCTAACCCTAACCCTAACCCTAACCCTAACCCTAACCCTAACCCTAACCCTAACCCTAACCCTAACCCTAACCCTAACCCTAACCCTAACCCTAACCCTAACCCTAACCCTAACCCTAACCCTAACCCTAACCCTAACCCTAACCCTAACCCTAACCCTAACCCTAACCCTAACCCTAACCCTAACCCTAACCCTAACCCTAACCCTAACCCTAACCCTAACCCTAACCCTAACCCTAACCCTAACCCTAACCCTAACCCTAACCCTAACCCTAACCCTAACCCTAACCCTAACCCTAACCCTAACCCTAACCCTAACCCTAACCCTAACCCTAACCCTAACCCTAACCCTAACCCTAACCCTAACCCTAACCCTAACCCTAACCCTAACCCTAACCCTAACCCTAACCCTAACCCTAACCCTAACCCTAACCCTAACCCTAACCCTAACCCTAACCCTAACCCTAACCCTAACCCTAACCCTAACCCTAACCCTAACCCTAACCCTAACCCTAACCCTAACCCTAACCCTAACCCTAACCCTAACCCTAACCCTAACCCTAACCCTAACCCTAACCCTAACCCTAACCCTAACCCTAACCCTAACCCTAACCCTAACCCTAACCCTAACCCTAACCCTAACCCTAACCCTAACCCTAACCCTAACCCTAACCCTAACCCTAACCCTAACCCTAACCCTAACCCTAACCCTAACCCTAACCCTAACCCTAACCCTAACCCTAACCCTAACCCTAACCCTAACCCTAACCCTAACCCTAACCCTAACCCTAACCCTAACCCTAACCCTAACCCTAACCCTAACCCTAACCCTAACCCTAACCCTAACCCTAACCCTAACCCTAACCCTAACCCTAACCCTAACCCTAACCCTAACCCTAACCCTAACCCTAACCCTAACCCTAACCCTAACCCTAACCCTAACCCTAACCCTAACCCTAACCCTAACCCTAACCCTAACCCTAACCCTAACCCTAACCCTAACCCTAACCCTAACCCTAACCCTAACCCTAACCCTAACCCTAACCCTAACCCTAACCCTAACCCTAACCCTAACCCTAACCCTAACCCTAACCCTAACCCTAACCCTAACCCTAACCCTAACCCTAACCCTAACCCTAACCCTAACCCTAACCCTAACCCTAACCCTAACCCTAACCCTAACCCTAACCCTAACCCTAACCCTAACCCTAACCCTAACCCTAACCCTAACCCTAACCCTAACCCTAACCCTAACCCTAACCCTAACCCTAACCCTAACCCTAACCCTAACCCTAACCCTAACCCTAACCCTAACCCTAACCCTAACCCTAACCCTAACCCTAACCCTAACCCTAACCCTAACCCTAACCCTAACCCTAACCCTAACCCTAACCCTAACCCTAACCCTAACCCTAACCCTAACCCTAACCCTAACCCTAACCCTAACCCTAACCCTAACCCTAACCCTAACCCTAACCCTAACCCTAACCCTAACCCTAACCCTAACCCTAACCCTAACCCTAACCCTAACCCTAACCCTAACCCTAACCCTAACCCTAACCCTAACCCTAACCCTAACCCTAACCCTAACCCTAACCCTAACCCTAACCCTAACCCTAACCCTAACCCTAACCCTAACCCTAACCCTAACCCTAACCCTAACCCTAACCCTAACCCTAACCCTAACCCTAACCCTAACCCTAACCCTAACCCTAACCCTAACCCTAACCCTAACCCTAACCCTAACCCTAACCCTAACCCTAACCCTAACCCTAACCCTAACCCTAACCCTAACCCTAACCCTAACCCTAACCCTAACCCTAACCCTAACCCTAACCCTAACCCTAACCCTAACCCTAACCCTAACCCTAACCCTAACCCTAACCCTAACCCTAACCCTAACCCTAACCCTAACCCTAACCCTAACCCTAACCCTAACCCTAACCCTAACCCTAACCCTAACCCTAACCCTAACCCTAACCCTAACCCTAACCCTAACCCTAACCCTAACCCTAACCCTAACCCTAACCCTAACCCTAACCCTAACCCTAACCCTAACCCTAACCCTAACCCTAACCCTAACCCTAACCCTAACCCTAACCCTAACCCTAACCCTAACCCTAACCCTAACCCTAACCCTAACCCTAACCCTAACCCTAACCCTAACCCTAACCCTAACCCTAACCCTAACCCTAACCCTAACCCTAACCCTAACCCTAACCCTAACCCTAACCCTAACCCTAACCCTAACCCTAACCCTAACCCTAACCCTAACCCTAACCCTAACCCTAACCCTAACCCTAACCCTAACCCTAACCCTAACCCTAACCCTAACCCTAACCCTAACCCTAACCCTAACCCTAACCCTAACCCTAACCCTAACCCTAACCCTAACCCTAACCCTAACCCTAACCCTAACCCTAACCCTAACCCTAACCCTAACCCTAACCCTAACCCTAACCCTAACCCTAACCCTAACCCTAACCCTAACCCTAACCCTAACCCTAACCCTAACCCTAACCCTAACCCTAACCCTAACCCTAACCCTAACCCTAACCCTAACCCTAACCCTAACCCTAACCCTAACCCTAACCCTAACCCTAACCCTAACCCTAACCCTAACCCTAACCCTAACCCTAACCCTAACCCTAACCCTAACCCTAACCCTAACCCTAACCCTAACCCTAACCCTAACCCTAACCCTAACCCTAACCCTAACCCTAACCCTAACCCTAACCCTAACCCTAACCCTAACCCTAACCCTAACCCTAACCCTAACCCTAACCCTAACCCTAACCCTAACCCTAACCCTAACCCTAACCCTAACCCTAACCCTAACCCTAACCCTAACCCTAACCCTAACCCTAACCCTAACCCTAACCCTAACCCTAACCCTAACCCTAACCCTAACCCTAACCCTAACCCTAACCCTAACCCTAACCCTAACCCTAACCCTAACCCTAACCCTAACCCTAACCCTAACCCTAACCCTAACCCTAACCCTAACCCTAACCCTAACCCTAACCCTAACCCTAACCCTAACCCTAACCCTAACCCTAACCCTAACCCTAACCCTAACCCTAACCCTAACCCTAACCCTAACCCTAACCCTAACCCTAACCCTAACCCTAACCCTAACCCTAACCCTAACCCTAACCCTAACCCTAACCCTAACCCTAACCCTAACCCTAACCCTAACCCTAACCCTAACCCTAACCCTAACCCTAACCCTAACCCTAACCCTAACCCTAACCCTAACCCTAACCCTAACCCTAACCCTAACCCTAACCCTAACCCTAACCCTAACCCTAACCCTAACCCTAACCCTAACCCTAACCCTAACCCTAACCCTAACCCTAACCCTAACCCTAACCCTAACCCTAACCCTAACCCTAACCCTAACCCTAACCCTAACCCTAACCCTAACCCTAACCCTAACCCTAACCCTAACCCTAACCCTAACCCTAACCCTAACCCTAACCCTAACCCTAACCCTAACCCTAACCCTAACCCTAACCCTAACCCTAACCCTAACCCTAACCCTAACCCTAACCCTAACCCTAACCCTAACCCTAACCCTAACCCTAACCCTAACCCTAACCCTAACCCTAACCCTAACCCTAACCCTAACCCTAACCCTAACCCTAACCCTAACCCTAACCCTAACCCTAACCCTAACCCTAACCCTAACCCTAACCCTAACCCTAACCCTAACCCTAACCCTAACCCTAACCCTAACCCTAACCCTAACCCTAACCCTAACCCTAACCCTAACCCTAACCCTAACCCTAACCCTAACCCTAACCCTAACCCTAACCCTAACCCTAACCCTAACCCTAACCCTAACCCTAACCCTAACCCTAACCCTAACCCTAACCCTAACCCTAACCCTAACCCTAACCCTAACCCTAACCCTAACCCTAACCCTAACCCTAACCCTAACCCTAACCCTAACCCTAACCCTAACCCTAACCCTAACCCTAACCCTAACCCTAACCCTAACCCTAACCCTAACCCTAACCCTAACCCTAACCCTAACCCTAACCCTAACCCTAACCCTAACCCTAACCCTAACCCTAACCCTAACCCTAACCCTAACCCTAACCCTAACCCTAACCCTAACCCTAACCCTAACCCTAACCCTAACCCTAACCCTAACCCTAACCCTAACCCTAACCCTAACCCTAACCCTAACCCTAACCCTAACCCTAACCCTAACCCTAACCCTAACCCTAACCCTAACCCTAACCCTAACCCTAACCCTAACCCTAACCCTAACCCTAACCCTAACCCTAACCCTAACCCTAACCCTAACCCTAACCCTAACCCTAACCCTAACCCTAACCCTAACCCTAACCCTAACCCTAACCCTAACCCTAACCCTAACCCTAACCCTAACCCTAACCCTAACCCTAACCCTAACCCTAACCCTAACCCTAACCCTAACCCTAACCCTAACCCTAACCCTAACCCTAACCCTAACCCTAACCCTAACCCTAACCCTAACCCTAACCCTAACCCTAACCCTAACCCTAACCCTAACCCTAACCCTAACCCTAACCCTAACCCTAACCCTAACCCTAACCCTAACCCTAACCCTAACCCTAACCCTAACCCTAACCCTAACCCTAACCCTAACCCTAACCCTAACCCTAACCCTAACCCTAACCCTAACCCTAACCCTAACCCTAACCCTAACCCTAACCCTAACCCTAACCCTAACCCTAACCCTAACCCTAACCCTAACCCTAACCCTAACCCTAACCCTAACCCTAACCCTAACCCTAACCCTAACCCTAACCCTAACCCTAACCCTAACCCTAACCCTAACCCTAACCCTAACCCTAACCCTAACCCTAACCCTAACCCTAACCCTAACCCTAACCCTAACCCTAACCCTAACCCTAACCCTAACCCTAACCCTAACCCTAACCCTAACCCTAACCCTAACCCTAACCCTAACCCTAACCCTAACCCTAACCCTAACCCTAACCCTAACCCTAACCCTAACCCTAACCCTAACCCTAACCCTAACCCTAACCCTAACCCTAACCCTAACCCTAACCCTAACCCTAACCCTAACCCTAACCCTAACCCTAACCCTAACCCTAACCCTAACCCTAACCCTAACCCTAACCCTAACCCTAACCCTAACCCTAACCCTAACCCTAACCCTAACCCTAACCCTAACCCTAACCCTAACCCTAACCCTAACCCTAACCCTAACCCTAACCCTAACCCTAACCCTAACCCTAACCCTAACCCTAACCCTAACCCTAACCCTAACCCTAACCCTAACCCTAACCCTAACCCTAACCCTAACCCTAACCCTAACCCTAACCCTAACCCTAACCCTAACCCTAACCCTAACCCTAACCCTAACCCTAACCCTAACCCTAACCCTAACCCTAACCCTAACCCTAACCCTAACCCTAACCCTAACCCTAACCCTAACCCTAACCCTAACCCTAACCCTAACCCTAACCCTAACCCTAACCCTAACCCTAACCCTAACCCTAACCCTAACCCTAACCCTAACCCTAACCCTAACCCTAACCCTAACCCTAACCCTAACCCTAACCCTAACCCTAACCCTAACCCTAACCCTAACCCTAACCCTAACCCTAACCCTAACCCTAACCCTAACCCTAACCCTAACCCTAACCCTAACCCTAACCCTAACCCTAACCCTAACCCTAACCCTAACCCTAACCCTAACCCTAACCCTAACCCTAACCCTAACCCTAACCCTAACCCTAACCCTAACCCTAACCCTAACCCTAACCCTAACCCTAACCCTAACCCTAACCCTAACCCTAACCCTAACCCTAACCCTAACCCTAACCCTAACCCTAACCCTAACCCTAACCCTAACCCTAACCCTAACCCTAACCCTAACCCTAACCCTAACCCTAACCCTAACCCTAACCCTAACCCTAACCCTAACCCTAACCCTAACCCTAACCCTAACCCTAACCCTAACCCTAACCCTAACCC
>CM067301.1:27500-170000 GCA_034231615.1 Meghimatium bilineatum
CCTAACCCCATACCCTAAACTTAACCATAAACCTAACCATAACCCCAACACAACCTTAACCCCAATCCAGACCCTAACCGTAACCCAAACCCTAACACTAACCTTCACCCTCACCCTAACCCTAACACAAACCTAACCGTAACCCTAAACCTAAACCCATCATTAATCCTAACCATAATCCTAACATTAACGCCAATCCTAACCATAACCCTAACCCCAACCATAACCCCAACCATAACCCTACATTCATCAATCCATCCCCTAACCATAACCCTAAATCCATCCATCGCCTAACCCTAACCATAACCCTATCCCCCACGCTATCCACAAACCCCCAACCCATCATACCCAAACCCCCAACTGCAACCTAAAAATTAAACCCAACATTAACCCAAATAATAACCCTAACCGTAACCCTAAAATTAACCCTAACCCTAACATTAACCCTAACCCTCACGATAACCCTCACCCTAACATTAACCCTATCCAAACCCTAAACCTCACCCTATCCCTAAACGTAACTCTAAACGTAACCCTAACCATAATCCTATCGCCATAGTCATAACTATAATACTGTCGCCCTAATCCTAACTGTATAATCCTAATCGTATCCCTAGCTTTAACCCTAAACCTAAATCTAATATTAACCCTGTAACTCTACAACCTTAACCATATAACCTAACCCTATAACCCTATTAGGGCCTAATCCTATAGATTTAATCTAATTTTCTTCTCATAAACTCTCATTTTCGTAAAGAAATGTAGAAAAAATCCAGGTTCTTGAGAAATAAACCCACCTCAAAGTCTGATAGAAAAAGCCGAGAACATGGGGGGAAAAAAGCCTAGGAGTGGTACTTCGAGTCTTGACCAATTAACGAGCGTATCTGAGCTATTTTGTGGGAAATGTATGTCGCTGGAGGATGTTTACGTTTGTGTTTATAGTGTCAATTTGATATTTAACTAATATTTTATTCCAGTTACTCTAGAAATATATCTTTTTGTTCATTTTGAAAATATATGTAGGCCTACATGTGATTGGGCCACATAGCCCAACTTATAAGCCTTGATTAGGAAGTAAAGCCCATCTTCTTAGTGAGTCAGTGATTATTATACGGAAATGAGTAATCAGTATGACCGGTCATGTACCTTTCGTCATTATGACGAAAAGTGCATGAGGACAGAAAAAAGAAAGAAGGAGCATGACCATTTGTTACATCCACTTGTGAAGATATAGTTAAAATCATGTTCGTAGATGACTGAAGCCCTGAGTGTGTCAGGTTGCAAATGTCCATGTGATGGACAGTTTGGGCATAGAATGAACACTGTTAAAAATAAAAGATTTTTGTCTATCAATAACTTTCAAGCTACTCACAGCTGTTGAGCTTCTGCATTTCTCCTATTTTCACAAGATGATGCGACCTTTTGACTGGAGAACACTATGCAGATCTATTTTGTGCAAGCTCTTCCCATGTATCTGGTGTATTTCAAAAGCTTTCAGTGAAGTTTTTAAAGAGTCCTTGTAGTGCTTCTTTTGGCTACCTCAGGTTGTGTGCCCATCCAGCTCAACATGGAGAAGTATCTTTGCCAGGTGATGGTCTGGCATAGGGATCAAATGACCTGCAAAATGATTCTGTCTGCATCAGGATATTGTCAATGCTAGGGATACCAGATCTGTCAAGGACAGTGGTATCTGGAATCTTGTATTGCCATCTGATGTTCATAACTTTTCTGAGACAAGTTGTGTGAAAGTGATAGAATTCTGAAAAATTTCAGCTTAGTCTGTAGTTAATGCCATTTCTATGCCAAACATTTGTGCAGAATTACCTTGGCAATCCTTGTATTCACTTCATCATCAACATTAGCATTTTGTGATAAATTACTACCTAGGTATGTGAATCTATTCACAACTTTCAGTGTTATACTATTTACCTTTATGCAGGGTTCAAGATAGCTTTTGCCAGGTGCTGGTTGTAACATAACTTCTTTTCTCCATGTGAATAGTAAGATCAAAGTACTAAAGTAGTACTAATTATTAGGCCCTATAGCTATCAGTATACTATAGTGCTAATACGTACTGGCTGGAAAATAGGTTTAGCCCTTTGGAAAACATGCCCACCCAATTGAAACATGTTTACGCCATTTCACCACAGCCAAAAGTGGTTCTTGATAACATGCCAGATTGTTTATTTGCTGTCATACGAATACCAGGTATATATTTGTCAGTCTATATTCTATCCAGCATGGTAATATGGCCTAATAATAATCCTGTCATGGTCTTAGGGGTACGTACCACATTTGGATGCTTCAGCACACTGTGTCCTCCAGCGATTTCTGTCTTAAACGATGCAGATGAGTGAGGTAACATCTTGTCCTGTTCATTCCTTGATTTTATCTGTTTATATTTTTATTTGTCCTCCTTTCTTCTTCCTTCCTTTGACGGTTCCCTGCAGTATTTTTTTGTAATAAGTTTTCATGTCTGTATACATTTCCAAACCATTGTAAGTATTCGTCATTTCACTGTTGAAAGTAATGGTTCTTTTGGACCTGTATACATCTATATTTTATTTCTTGCATACAACTTATGCTCTCTATAGGAAATTTGTAGAATTCATTTTTATTCAAAATGCTATCTATAGGAAATATGTAGAATTCATTTGTATTAGAAATCCTGTAGTTGTCTCTCCATTTCTGCAGTGAGTATCCATCTCGAGACACAACCATACAGCACATCAGAAAGCACTAGGGAATTATAGTTTGATTTTCACTCCAACACTAATGTTGCTTTTCCAAATTATGTTTAGCCTACGCATAGAAGCTAAAACCATCTCCAGCCTTATCTTTAATACTGCTTTGCATTTTCCATCGCTGCATTTGCTAGATTCAAGGTATTTAAAAGTATTCACTTCCTCAAGTTTATTCCTCATTCATCATAATGTTGGTCTGTGCTTCTGTGTCACTGCTTTTAACCAAGACCTTGCTCTTTTCTGTGTCATTTTCCATTATGTACTTGCTGGTAACATTTTCCAACTCTGCTTATAACTCTTGTTCTGACCCAGCTAGAATATTCTACTGGAGATAGTATGTATCCATGCCAAACTCCATTTGTTTTAAATAACTTTCCAATTGTATTATTTCTTCTTCTTTGGCGATCATTACTCAGTCAGGTTGGGACTCCGGATTCTATGATATAGGCTGCTGTCTGTTTTAGAGTGTCCACTGTGCCATACAGTTTCTCTTCAACACTGATTGGGGTGGGCCATGTCTTGTTTCTCAGGTCTGCATACTGGGGACATTCTTGTAGGATATGTTCTGCTGTCATATTTGCAAGGCTGCAATGGCAGAGCCCAGTTGTACCTATTTTGAATTTGGTGTACAAATGATGTCTCATTTTGTTGTGACCAGTTCTGAGGCGCAGCAGGATAACCTGGTCTCTTCTGGACAGTTGGTAATACCCGTCATCTGCATTATATTTGGGGTGGTCTTCTTTCCACTTTTTGTTATAGTTGCCTTTAATGATGGTCTTCACTTCTTCATAACTGACTAGATAGTCTTCTTGAGGTAACTTCCCTCCTTCTTTGGCCAGTCTATCTGCAACTTCATTCCCTTCAATGTTACAGTGTGACGGTATCCACTGGATCACTACTCTTTGGAAATTATTGTACAACTGAACTAGAACTGCCCTCAATTCATTCAGTTCGGTGTTCCTGTGTAGCTTCAGTGCTGTTATGACAGAGAGTGCATCTGTTATTAGTAAAATATTCCTGTGCACTTGTTCTTTGTGTTGTAAGATAGTTTCTGCTGCTTTCTTGAGAGCTTCCATTTCTGCTTTAAAATTGGTTGAGAGCTTGCCTGTAGCTATGGCTAGAGTAACATCTTTCCCGTATTTTAGTCTGAGGGTCACTCCTCCACCTCCATTCTCAATTGCATTTGTGGCCGAGCCATCTGTATAGGCATGAGTCCATGCATCTTGTGGGTAATTAACTGCGATGTGTTGTTCTGTGATACGCTTTCTCTCCAAGTCTGTCTGAGTTCCTTTCTTTTCTATACCTTCTATTTGTTCTTTTAGTTGTGGGAGTCTGTATGCCCAAGGGGGGGATGATACTGAATGGTTGTATGGGCCTTGGTTTCGCTTGTCCTATAGTTGGTGCCTTTTGTATCAGTTGCTTTGCATTTGCTGAGATGTTGCTCCTCTCCAGCCTGCTTTTGCCATAGCCATTAATTCTTTGGTGCATAGGATGATTCAGGAGTCTTGTATTTTTCTGCTTGTTGAACTACTTTCATGTCTCTTCTATCTTCCATTGACTGAAGGCCAGTTATTGTTTCTAATATATTTATGGGTGTAGATTTCATAGATGCAGTGATAATACGTGTAGCTTGATTCTGGGTTTTGTTTATTTTGTTGAATTGCATTTTAGATGCTATGGCCCAGGCTGTGATGCCATACTCTAGTACTGGCCTAACTCTACCTGTGTATAGTCTTTTCAAGATTTTGCTGTCAGCTCCCCAGTTTGTGTTGCTATCTTTTTCATTATTGCCATTCTGTTTCTGGCTCGTTTCTCCGCTTTTTCTGTCTGTTTTGCCCATGTCATTCTAGAGTCAAGGGTAATTCTGAGGTATGTTGGGTTCTGCTCTAGTGGGAGTACGTGATTGTTTATTTTTAGTGTTGTTTTCTGTACCTTGTTGGATAGTGTGAATATTGTGTGTGTGGTTTTCTTTTCATTAATGGTAAGCAACCATTTCTTGGTCCAGCTTTCTAATTTGTGCAGTGCCCCTTGCATTCTATTTTTTGCAACTGCTATTGTCACCCCTCCTGTCCACAAGGCCAGGTCATCTGCATACATTGCAGAGTGTACCCCAGTTGGTATGCCCTCCATAATATCATTTATGTAAATTAAGAAGAGTGTAGGGGATAGTACACCTCCTTGCGGGACACCTTGTTCTAGTATTCTCTTCCTGCTACATTTTCCCTGTACTTGCACTCTAACTGTTCTTTTTTCCATTTAGTTGCATATCCAGTTATATAAGTGTCCTCTGATTCCTAGTCTAAGGAGCTTGTTCTTGAGTCCGTCTTTCCAAACTTTGTCAAATGCCTTCTCCATGTCAACCCACACTGCAAGCGTGTGTTATTTTTCTTGGTATGCGTCTTCAATCTCTTGGGCTATGTAGGCGACCTGGTCTTCTGTTGATCTGTGTTGTCGGAAGCCGCTCTGTTGTGCTATTATGAGTTGTTTTCCTTCCAAGTGCCACATGAGCCTTCTGTTGACCATTTTCTCCATTAATGTGCCCATACAGCTGAGGAGACTGACAGGTCTATAACTACTTGGGTCGAGTTTGTCTTTGCCTTGCTTTAAAATGGGTACCATGATAGCTTCTTTCCATGCGGTGGGCACCTGTCCTGTTCTCCAGCTAGTGTTTACTATGTTTAGAAGTTTTCTCTTTGCTCTGGGCCCCAGTTTCATAAGCATCTCATTGGTGACCCCATCTTTACCTGGTGACTTCTTGAGTTTGAGGTTCTGTAGTTCTTCTTCTAGCTCAGTTTCCGTAAATTTTGACAACATTTGCTCTTCTATCACCATAGGCATATTCTTTAGTCCATGAATTTCTTTTTTGACTTCTTTTTTTCTTTCTTTTGGTATGTTTATCTGGCTCACAGTTGCATAATTTTTAATGAAAATGTTTGCTGCTGCTTTTCCTGTGTGCATTTTGTTATTATATTCAAGTGTTATTGGAGGTCGGCTACTGTTTTCATGACTCAATGCCTTGGCAAGTTTCCAGAGTTTGTTTCCATCTTTGTCCATGTTAAGGCTCTCTGTTTTTTTTATCCAGCTCCTCCTTGCTGATGTTTTTACCTCTCTCTTGTATTTAGCTGAGGCTGCCTTGAGAGCTATATTGCTTTCTGTACTCTGCTCTGTTTCTGCTAATTCTCTGGCCATATTCAGGTCTTCTTCAAGCTTTTGTATTTCTTTGGACCAGTACGGTTTGTAGTTTTTTTTTGCCCCTCTTGGTATTGCTTCTTTTGCTGCCCTAAGTATTGCCTCAGTTAGCTTTTCCGTAATGTTCTTTATTTTTTTTGGATGGGTGTTGATAGGCTCACTATATGCGTCTGAGAGTTTTGCAAATTTGTCCCAGTCTGCTCTCTTATAGTTCCAGCGGGGAAGAGGTTTCTGCTCTTCCTGTGTGTAGTTGAGATTGATAGTGAGTTTTATTGGTTTGTGGTCACTGTCCCCTAGCTGGTTCATAACTATTCTACATATTTTATGGGATAAATCGCCAGTGGCAAACACTAAATCTGGGGTTGATGTTGATTTCCACCTCCTTGAGTAAAAAGTTGGGGGATCATCCTGTGCATTCAACAGAAATAGGTTGTTATCAATTTCCCATTCTTCCACTTCTTCTCCTCTTGAGTCAGTTTGCTGGTAACCCCACCTTTCAGAGTGGCTGTTAAAGTCGGCCACTACAATACAGTGTGTGTCTGTAATATCCATTGTTTCTAATTTAAGGGCTCTTCCTACTGGGCTGTATATGTTATAAATTCTGATGGGTTGGTTGTTTATGTACACATCTGTTCCTATAATCTCTGATTTTCCTATTGTATTTATTTCTATCTGCTTTGCTGGAATGATGTTGGGTATCAGTGTAAGTACCCCTCCCTTATGCCCTTCTCTGTCCTGTCTGAATGTTTAGTAGCCCCTGATAGAGAATCTATGTTGTATGTTAAGATGGGTTTCTTGTATGCAAGCCACATCAATCTTGTCATTATCTAGTCTAGCTGTTAGTGCCTGCTTTTTGTGGTAAATGCCTTCCGCATTCCAATGCAGTATGTTTAGTCCTTTTGTCTGTAGTGTGGTTTGACCAGTCATATTTTCCCGCTGTTCCCATTTCCTGGTCTTCCAAAATGGGCCAGTGTGACCACCAGTAGCTTGGGGTGGGCCCCTTCGAGGCATGGGGTCCGGCACTCTACCTGCCTGGTGGAACTCCTCAGGCACAGCACCATACCTGGAATCCATTGTCTCAATCTGCATGGTGTATATGAGGTATGTTGCACTTTGTTATGCGCCATATGGCCAAGTGCATCCGATTTCTGCCAGCTATTTTTTCAGGTTTGCTTTCCTTAGATGGTCTGCCCTCCCGGGATCATGAGCACCATTTGTCCAGGATTTGTGTAGAGTTTTCCATCTCCTAGGTGGCCTGTCTTTCTGGACTCTTGAGCGCCACCTGCCCAGCAGTTAGGGGAATTTCTCAGTTTTCCTGCCTTTTTCCTTTATGGGATGGAGCTGATTGGGGCCTAAGGAGGGTTTTACTGGCTGCTCCCTTTGTATGTTTCAGAAAATAGTTTCCCATATTCCCCTATTTTAAAGGTCCCACCCAACCCTGGGGAAGCGCATGCTGGGGTCAATGACCCCAGCTGTTGGCTTGAGCTTATAGCGGCTCATACTCGCTTGATGCTGCCCCTCATGAGAACATGTGGTATTTCAGTGGAGATATCAGTGCCACCTGATATCCCACCCCGTCCTGTTGGGCAACATCGCCAGTTTGTCCGCGACTGCTTATTCGTCCAGAGATCTGTCTTATATTGCAGCCAACCACCAGATATGGAGGCTCCATATCTCCATATCCGGAGGCTGTTCCACGATCCGCAACCTGTGAATGCGCCTGGTAGGGGATGGTCGCCCCCCCCCCCCAGGAATTGTATTATTTGATAAGATAGTACTACTTGCATTTTTATAAAGTAATTCAACAATGTCTCTGATTGTGGTAACCAAGTTTTGGAGAGAATTTGGGCGTAACCAAGTAAAATCATGCCCATAGAAATGTTACACTGAAATATCAACAAAATAATGTTTTCAATTGTTCTTGAACCAACTGTATTATCAGAACTTGGAATGTACGCACATTGCATGCATGCTTTAAGGTCAAAGAGCTAATGCAGACACTCGATAGATACAGTTGGTATGTCCAAAACTTAGCTGAGATAAGATATACAGGGATAGGCAAAACTACAACGGATGGTGGGCATAGGATATGGTTTAACAGGAATGATAATATACATCAGCATGGAGTTGGTTTTATAGTTCATAAGAACAGTGAACTCAGTCATTAGCTGCATCCCCATAAATATTAGAATTATAACATTACCAATTGCTGCTCAACCCAAGAATAATTCGATCATACAGATATTTGCCCCCACTACTGATTAATCAGAAAGAAAATGAAAAAAGCCAAAGAGAACTGGATTTCTGAACAATGTGAGTCAATCTATAAGGATATAAAGCAAGGTAACAACAAAACAGAGTTTGCCACTTTGAAAAGGTTACCACAACCACACAGATCAAGAACAACTAGGCCTATTATTGAGAATAACAACGGAATGTTGTTCAATAAAAAAGAAGACGTAATGAAAAGGTGGATGAATATTGCAGAGATTTATATAAATGTGAAATTGCTCCAGGCTATCAGGTATTCTAATGTATTTTGTTTAATAACAACAGAGAATTGGGAAATACAGAAATGTTGAGGGAGGAAATGTCAATTGTCTTAAGAAATATAAAAGACAATAAATCACATGTGGTAGATAATATTCCATCATAATTCCAAAAACATGCAGGAGAGGAGTTAATCACTGTCATGACAACCATCTGCAAGAAAATATGGACCAGAGAACCATGGTATAAATAATGGATTCAATCGTTAGTGATACCGATTCCTAAGAAAGGCAACCTCAGACTGTGCAAGAATTACAGAACTGTTAGTCTGACCATACATTCTAGCAACATGATGCTAAAGTTCATTCTGAACAGAATACAAATTAAATAAGAGGAATTGTTAGCAGAAGAACAGGTTGGTTTCTGTAAAAACAAGTACCACAGAACAGATTTTAATATATTTTTAATATATAATGCAGAGACATTACAAGATCATCAGACATCAATAACTATTGGAGGTAGACCAATTTGTAACTTGTGTTATGCTGATGATGTCGATCTCTTGGCTGGCTCCGAATCTGAACTCCAGGAAAAGTTGGAAGATGTTAGTCGGAAATATGGCGTGAAAATTAGCATTGATAAAAGCAAGGTTTTCATGACTAGTGAAACCAAGCAAAATCCCATGAATATCCAGTTAAACGGTCACAAGTTAACACCTTCAAATATCTCAGGTGCCAAATATGTGACAATGGCAACACTGGAGATTAGATTAAGCTAAATTTCAAGATGCTGATCACTGATATGGCAAGGTTGAGTATTATTTGGAGAAGTAAGATCAGTATTACAGTAAAGATCAATCTTTTCAGATCGTTAGTGCTAAGTATTTTTGTATACAGGTGTGAAAGTTGGACACTCAATGCAGACACAGAAAGAAGGATTCAGACTTTTAAAGTAAGTGCTACAGAAGTATGTTAAGAATTAGTTATATAAAGAACAAGACAAATATGTTTCTCCAGCAGCAAATAAACAAACTTGCAGGTTATCAAGAACCACTTTTGGCAGTGGTGAAATGGCGTAAGCTTGTTTGATTTGGACATGTAACGAGACATGACTCTCTCTCAAATTATTTTTCAAGGAACAATCAAAGGTGGAAGGGGAATAGGGGGACTGAGAAAACCCTGGATTGATAAAATCAATGATTGGTGTGGGCATATTTTTCTATACTTTTCCAAATGACTGGGGACAGAGCTGTTTGGAGGTCATTTTGTGCTGATGTCTCCAGTGTGGCACCCCTACGACCCTGACCTATGTGTCTTATTATTATTATATGATTGTGGTGTTTAATTAAATTGTCTTAGTACATGCCATAGACCATCATGTCAAACATGGTTACAGGCCTTTGTAAAATCAATGAAATTGTGGTATAGATCATGTTTGTGCTGAATATGTTTTTCAATTAATATTCTGATGTTAAATATTTATTCAACAGTGCCTCTGTTTGCTCTGAAGCCATCTTGTTCTTCTTTGGATGTGCTCTATTCTGTTCAGGAGTATTTTGAGCATCACTTTACTTGTGTGCTTTATAAGGCTATTGGTTCTGTAATTCTTACATACTTTCAAATTTCTGTTCTTGAGAATGGGTATTATTAGTGATTGTGTCCATTCAGTGGATTATTGTTTTGTGTTCCATATATTCTGGCAGAATTTTGTCATAGCATTCACCACATTCATTCCTCCATATTTCTTGATTTCTGCTGGAATATTATCTACACCAGATGATTTCCCTCCATTCAATTTTCATATGGCCTCTCATTTCATCTACTAGAATTTCTTATTTCTCTGTTGTTTAGTTCATAACTATCTAATATAATATAGTCAGTATCACACTTGTAGTTACACTGCTCTGTGTAATCTGACTGTATTTTTGGGTCATTTAGTATCTTTCCATGTTTGTTTTTATTGTAGATATCTTTGTTATTTTTGACTGTTGTCTTTCTTAAAGTCATATGCTACCTTACTGTTTCCATGTTTAAATTCTGCATTGATGGTTTCACATTGTTCCTCTAGCCACGCTTCTTTTGCTTGTTTCATTTTTCTTCTGATATATTTGTTTATTATATTATATTGCCCTACCATTTCAGGGGCCTCTTTCATAATCTTTTTCATTTCCCTTCATTCGTCACACAATTTCAGGATGTCATCTGTTACCCAAGGTTTGTGTGTTATTCTTCTTGTCCCTAATGTTACTGTTGCTGATTTTAATGAAGGTTCTTTTATGGCTTCTGTGAGGGAGTTACCGGGTAACATCTTCATCTGCAAGGTTTAGAACAGTAAATTTTTCTCAGTCTATTGCCTCAAATATTTCTGCTATTTATGGATCTTTAATTTTTTTTCTAGATTGAATGCTAATTGCATAGTTTATATGGGGCCTAACTAATTATGAGCACTATATATAAGAAAATATTGCATGGTATCATGTTTTTTTCTTAAAACAAACCAATTATATTCCTATATTATATCCTTGCCATTTGTGTGCTCACAGTTTGATTGGTTGTTTCCCTTTAAGGCCAGATGTTTTTCAATGTATCATTGAAACCTTCAAGATGATAAGGGCCTATGATATTCTGCATGCATTTAAATTTGTAAAAGTAATATTCAAAAGTTTGAATCCTTCAATCATGTATTGCTATCCCATCTCTATTTAAATGAATGAATAATAATAATTTCATCAACATGATTTCAATCACCCATTGCATGGTTAAGTGGAGTGACTTTAAATCTAACACTACTATAAGAGAGGAAAGCAAACAAATCTATATATCTTCCTTCATTAGACAAAGGCGTTGGACTTACATCGGCCATGTTCTCAGAATGAACAGCCTAAGAATTCCCCAGCAGTCACTATATTGGGTGCCACCTGGAGTAAGAAGAAGAGGGAGACCTAGAGAAACTCTACGAAGAACCATTAATAGAGAAGGCATGTCAATGAACCTAAACAACACGCAACAATTGAAAGACCTGGCAACACAAAGACATAAATGGAAAGCTATGGTTTCTGCCCTATGCGCCGCCTATGGCCCTGGAGGAACATAACATTTCATGGTTAGGCCTATTCAATCATCTATTGCATGATTATATACAATCACATATTGCATGGTTAGGTCTATACTTATTTATTAACCATTGGAGGTTTTGTTCTGTATTTGATCAACAATAAGTCATGTATTTGTTTTTGGTTAAACTAGGACACAATGTTCAGCACAGTAGAGATAATTTAGAGAATTAAAGAATACACAATGTAAATCTTCATAAAATTATAGTATATCAGATGTGTTTATTTGAAAGACTCATATATTGCATCTTCAGTGTAAGTGAACAGTTCAATGTTTTTAAAAATTAGATTCCAGTATCATAACATGGAACATTTCCATCAGTACTATACTCTCCATTCCATGAGCCATCAAAGTTTGCAAATTCAGTCCTAGTCAAATGTTCATTTCATGATCTTTGAATATTTCAACAGATTTCTAAAATATTACAGTCAAGGTTTCACAAATTCACATAAAACTGACTTAAGTTTTCTTTCAAGTAAAGTTTGGTGTGTTCATTTATTCTCAATAATGAGAGGAGAATCTTCATTAGTAAGCAAATCTTCCAAAGAAACAAATAGAACTACAAAAACAAAAGCCCAGAAAAATTGTCCTAAATTTGAAACTGGCACATCAATGAAAAGAAAACATTCTCTACAAGTAGCAGAAAATAGCAAGAAACCTAAACTTGAGGTAAGATATTTCTTGTTGATAATTCCTCAAGATTATATTTAATACGTATGGGGATACATGCTATGGTTTTTTTAAAGTTATTGTCATTTGTAGTGTTCTGATCAGTCACTAGAACAATTAGATGTATGTTGGAGTGTCCAGACTTGTCACTAGAACAAACAAATGTATGTTGAAGTGTGCAAACGTGTCACAAAAACAATCAGAGGTATGTTGCAGATACTATAAAAAAAAAAGAACAAAGAATAATAACACTGGGATTTACCAGTTATTAATTTTTTCAGAACCGATAATGGCACATGCAGGACATCCTTATAGAGTTCCATCTCTTTCAGCAAATGACAAAGCCTCCCTATGCATGCTTAATTTTCCCATAGCCTATTAACTATATCTTCCTCATATTACTCCTTAATTGACCTCTACTATATCACAGAGTAATTCATACTCTTTCAGTCTCTTAATGACAGTCTCATCCACCTCAATGTCCTCATTCAAAAGATGCATACATATGAATTCAAAATTTCCTTTTTTGTTCATTGTCATATATTCTGACATAGGGTATCATTATGATGTGCTGTGCCGCATGGTGTTGGCAAGCACAATGTACATCGATCTTCCATATATGTCATCATCTCTGTTGGTGTCATCAATCAAAGCCATTTAGTCAACCTGTCCAGTATCTTTTCTCTAGGTCTTCCCTTTGATATTTTCCCTTCTATCTTTCCTGTTGTCACTATATTCTCAATTTCCCCCTCTTCTCATTATGTGGCCAATAAATGTTGACTGTCTTTTTCTTATATTATCAATAATGCATCATTTCACATCGATCCTTCTAAGACATTCTTCATTAGTAATCTGTGCTGTCCAAGGAATGCGTAACATTCTTCGAATAAACCACATCTCCGCTGCCTCCAATGATTTTTGTGATGTCTTATTTATATTTGATGATATATTATATTTTATATGATGGGTTTAGGCTATGTCAATTGTCTAGGCTGCCATATTATTTTTTTAATAAAGAAATGACATTTGTTGATTTTTAGACTTAGAAAAGGAGGATGCTTTTCAAGAAAATTAGGGGACATTTCAAAATTTTAATACATTTATTAACTAATTTGATATCAAATATATTAATACAGTGACATTGTAAAACAATTACCATATTATGTAGCTGCATAGAGGGATCATATCATGTAGCTGCGACTGCATACAGGGATCATATCATGTAGCTGCGACTGCATACAGGGATCATATGATGTAGCTGCATATAGGGATCAAATAATGTAGCTGCACTAGTGATATCAAATACATAGAAATATAATAATACAGTGACATTTTAAAATAAGTGGATCAACTTAGAATAGTGTGTAGTCTAGATGTAGCTTTTTTTAGCCATTACCTTTAATTATGGTGTCTGACAGTCCTAGTATTAGGATTTTTTATTCATTATTTCCTCTATAAGATCATCTGATTTTTTTCTTAATCCACAAATAATTAGTGTTACAAATTTGGTGCTTTGTTTAAGTTTGACATTGATTTTTGTCTTCTGGGAACTCTTCATGTTTTCTACAAGCATTTGAGTTCTACACTGTCAGTTAGCTAGACTAGTCACAATATCGTTTCAGTCTTTTTATTGTTAAGTCATGTTCATATCTATCACATTCAGATAATAAATCATTTATTCCATTTCGAAAGTACTGAAACACTGAACTTTACTTCCTTTTTGACACGCAGTGGTGATAACCGTCATCCTGCACCATAACCGGAATTATCCGGTTAAAATTTTTTAAAAATCACAGCCAGTTAGAAAAATATAGGAAAGTAAAGACAGTACTCTACCCCTAGTGATGTTGTCAATCACAGAATATTTTTTGGAAACATCATGCTCAAGAAAATTACACAGAATTTAAGCAGGAATTTGAAGACAGGACAATTAACATAGGAGTGGTTACACGGTTACCTCCTTCCACTTACAAAACTAGGCAAGGACATAACTGACACTTAGAGCAACAAAACCATTATGCTGCAGAGTGTGTATGGAAAAGTGCTAGAAAGGATCATTACAAGACAGATGGACATTCTTATCTTGAAGATGAGATACATGCTGGGATTAGTCTGTATCATATCAAGGCATGCACTGGCATGGGTGAAATACTATATGACAGTGACAAAGGACACACGAAAACATACCTATAAAACGGTTCAAGAAATTTCTAGTAAAAAGTCAGTTGGGCTTTATAGCCAGAGCTGGGGGGAAAGGGGATGTAAAGAAGCAGCCCAAATAGAGCTTACATAGCAACATCCTGCAGCATGAGAATAGAAATTGAGGCAGTTCTTGAAGTCTTGAAGATTCTAAATGAGAACACTAGACTGGAAAGAGATATAATATTGTGACTTAATAAATTACTCTAGGGAGAAAAGTGTGAAATGACAATTTCATCAAGATGTATAATGGATGGCAGGCATGGAGAAGATGATTGCCCCAGTCACCACTGTGGTGGCCAGGGAAGGTGATATGATTGTATATACAGATGGGTCGGTTGAGAGACACATCAGAAGTGCCTGGGCATTCACTGCTCAAAGGTGGGGGGAAACCATCATAGAGGAAAGTGGTGCTTTCGCTCAGACGACAAGCAGCATGACAGTGGAGGTTTTGGCAGTAACCAAAGCTTTGCAATGGGTCTGCTTGCAGACTATCTGCGAGCATGCCTGCATACTCAGTGACTCGATGAGCATGATTGTGAAAGTTCAAGCTGGATAAATACGGGAACAGTGGCTGGATGCAGTGAAGAATTCCTGTTTGCATAAAGTGTCTTTCATGTGCCGGGACATGCAGGAGTCCGAGGTAATGAGAGAGCAGATAGGTTGGCTGCACACGCTGCTACTACAGCTGTTAGTGGAGCGATGGATCGAGCAGACATTTTGAACGCAGGAGCAAATGATTGTATAAGCGACAATGACTCTTGTTCCATGACTAGAATAAAGGAATTTGGTTTGAAATGTGGTGTTGCTAGAACTGAGCGGTTTCGTGGGCAAGAAAGAATGATGGTCAATCAACTGCGTACTGGGGGCCGTCAGTCAACGTGTAATGGCGGCTACACTCAATGAGAGATCTGAGCACCTATGGACTTGTCCGGAGTGCAGTGATGATGATCCAGCAACTAACTATATATGTGGCATGGTCAGTCGTCCTCATAGCCCAGTGTTAGACCCATTCATTTCAAATATGTGGTATGGTCTGTTGTACTGAAAACCAGTATTAGACCCATTCATTTAAAAAATGTGACATGGTTAGTCGTTCTCATAGTCCAGTGTTAGACCCATTCATTTCAAACAGATGGCATGGTCAGCCTTCCTCATAATCCAGTGTTTGAACCAATTCATTTCAAACATGTGGCATGGTCAGTCGTCCTGAAAGCCCAGTTTTAGACCCATTCAATTCAAACATGTGGCATGGTCAGTCATCTTCATATTCCAATGGTTTAGTTAATTGTTAGAATTATTTTACAGATTCTAAATGACAGTATTGTAGCTAATGACAGAATCTAAATGACACTTGCTAACAACTAGACAATCTAAATGACAGTATTTTAGCTAATGACTAGACAGATTCTTAATAAATGCCAGTGCTTGTCTTGTCCTAGCCACAAATTTAGCAAAGCATCATGGGGAACCCAAGTCTTCTTTCTAATGCCAAATTTGTTTTATTTGATGTTATAATGTGTGTGTTCGTCCATCACAAGTGATGATGACCATTTTTTTACATCAACTTTTGAAAATTCAGTTAAAATTATGACCATGGTAATAGTTCATAGATGGCTAATGAGCCTTATTTGAGCTGTAACTGTTCTTAGACAGTTCGGACATGGAATGACAACTGTAGGCGGATTTTGGTCTATCCATGACTTTCTAGCTACTCTCCGCTGTTGGGCTGCAGCATTTCTTCTCTTTTCACAAGATGATGCACACTTTTTGACTGTAGAGCGCCATGTAGACCTATTTTGTGCAAGTTCTTCCCATGTGTCTTGGTCTATTTCAAACGCTTTCAGCGAGGGTCTTTAAAATTCTTTGTATCGCTTCTTTTGGCCACCTGAGATAATTTACCCTTCTCCACTCACCATAGAAAAGTATCTTTGGCAGGTGATATCTGGTATATGTACCAAATGACCTGCCCAACAAATCTGTGTCTGCATCAGGATAGTGTCAATGCTGGGGATACCAGATCTGTTAAGGACATTAGTATCTGGAAACTTGTCTTGCCATCTGATATTCATGTGTGAAAGTGATTGAGTTTCCTCACATGACGTCTTACACTGTCCATGTTTCACTAGCGTATAACAGCACTGGAAGTACCACTGCTCTGTAGACTTTCAGCTTAGTCTGTAGGTTAATGCCATTTCCACACTACACATTTGCATACAATCTGCCAAAAGTGCTGTTTGCGTTGGCAATCCTTGTATACACTTCATCATTAACATTGGCATCTTAGAATTTCCTGCTACAAGAGAAAACCAATGGGAGTCTGAGAAGGAATGCTGAAGAAGCCAGTACAAAGTGGATTATGGGTGGAGTTATTGAATGACAAGTAAGTTTGTTGTTGTTGTAATATCATGTTGCTGTAGTATGTCTCTGATGTTATCAATTCATCTGCCTCTGGTCTTCTTCTCACACTGTACCCATATATTCTTCTGTTATATGCTACAGCTGGAAGGCGTCTGGATCTATTCTCATAAGGTGATCAAAGCACTTGATATGTTGTCTTTCTTGAAATATATATCAATATTCTTTCAAATAAAAACTTGACATATCTCCTGATGGAAAATATTAGCACACACATACTCCTGTTGGTTTGCTAGACCAGTCACAGAAGCTGACTTGGGCTGGACATGAAAGTTTTCACAACATGACTGCCATGTTGGCCCTTTTTTATTTTTGTAGCTAACAACAAGGTGACTTACATGAATGTTCTTTGGTTATTTTATTAGCAATTTCATTCTCATAACTATGTGTGTCCTGAGATTCATTGCAGTGTGACATCCATCCATATCGATAACCTTTAAGGGTCATAGGTGTATGACATAAATACATGAGTACTGCAGTAATTTCTATCTTCAGCAGTGCAGATGAGTGAGGAAATATTTCTACTTGTCCAACCATTGATATTTTCTGTCCATGACTTTCTTTTCCCTCCTCTTCTTATTCCACCTTTGAGTGTTCCCTGTAGTATAAATGGTAGTTTCCTATAATATAATGTGATATGGGTGTTGGAAAAAGAAAAGAATGTTGTTGATTGGAATACATAATGTGAATACTTAAAAGCTCTGTTGTCATTGATACCCACAGGGTTCTCAACAAGTGATCAGTGATGAAGACAAGAACCCAGCAACAGAAAGCATTGGAGATTTTTTACAAAATGTCAAACACCAAAGAGATTCATTTTGTGAAAGTGTTGCAAAATTTAAGTTCAATAAGAAACGGGTCCGAGTAATAACAGATGCTGAAGACTTTGCTGCAGATTCTAATGGTGTGCTTTATTGGATGTCACGAGACCAGAGAGTTCAAGGTCAGTATTAATATATAGTCTTTTTTTATACATTTTCATAAATTTAAAAAAAACTTCAGTCTGTTCAACTTATTGTGTATTAGTTAGATTTAACCTTTAGCACGCTATGTTTACAGTTATGTAATTTCTCTCCTGCAGCCGGATTATATTTAGGAAAATTTGTGTTATTGTAAGTGGCTGTTTTGAAAACACGATAACTTTTTTATTGGTAGAGATATTTAAATAATATTTGTACATATAAATAAAGAATTAAATTCTGCATATATTGGTATACGTTTTGTTTGTGTGTGTGATACAAGACGTGTGAGAAAGTGGCAAAGACATTTTTTCACACAAAAAAACAAGCAAATTATAACAAAGAACATTTTTTTTAAAGTAAAAATTACTGACCGTTTTTTTAGAAAATGTTCTGGAGTAACAGCACTGTGATACAGACCTAATTCTACAGTATTTATGTTGTTTAGTTGTCAAAATAACAAAATTTCACAGGGGAAAATGAATAACCTTATAGATTTGTCATAAAATCGTTCTCTGAAACTAAATCTAGTTCAAAACTGCATTGCTCCAAAACAGTTGATATTTGGCCTCAAAATATAGAAACCGTTGTGGTCTTCTGTATATTCAGTGTGAAATTAACTACCTCCAAAGAATTCATCATCTGAATCATAATCTATAATGATTTTATTAAAAATACGATACAACAAAAGTCTATAAAACCCGATTCACTTTAATGGCGCTGCACTGGGTGAAGATGTGGACGGATGCCGTTTATTTTGATATTACAATGAGATGCAGCCATCATGACCACTAAATGTATAGGAAAAGGAAGTCAAATTGAATAGATAGCCAGATTTTTATAATCTGGTAACTAAAATATTAAAAATTGGGCTTTTAAAATTGATTACAGGGTGCATAGCAACGGAGGCTAATGCTTTTGCCAACAGCGTTCCAGACATGGAAAATTGTTGGTGAAACCATTAGCCTTATGCATGCTTAAGGTTAACTTATTGTGTATTAGTTTGATTTAACTTATTGTGTATTAGTTTGACAAAGCAATAGCCATATCAAATAGGTATATCATTTCAAAAGAAAATTGCAAGCCAGAGAAGAGAATACCAATAGAACTTCTTTGAAGGAAAGCTTTCGTAGTCTGTTGAAAAACTATGATGGTATGACTATGGGTCTCAACAATATGAAGGAATTACACATATCAGCACTACATCACTAGAACTAGCTCTGACCTACACACTGTATTCGGCTATGAATGAACAGAGATTGCAGAACGTTATCACTTTACAGATATGGCATTTTGCCCTTTTAAACAAAAATTATATATGAATTTTTTTTAAATTTGTAATAATTACAAATGAAATGATACAGTAATGTATCATATGTCATTTTGTTCAGGATGCAATGCTCTATGTATCATTAGCAAAATTATGATCTTACATGAAGTGTTTGGTTTAGAATTTAACAAAATATGATGAATTATTATTTTAAAATTTTGGTCAAATTTGATAAATGACACATTCACAAAGATAAAAAAAACATGCCAAGATTATTTTTTATTACATCTGATCCATAATATATATATTAAATTATGTAATATATATTAAATTGTGTAAACATCACATAATGAGTATAATATTAATTCAAACATTGTTGAGCATATTACAACAAGATGCTACGGTGATATTATTGTGTTTGTGTAATGTTTTAACTTGATAAATAAAAATATTACGAGATAATTGATGTGAACAACAATCTACATATGTTTATAATGTCATCATCATCAAGTGCCGTCTCCGCAACGAAGGTTGGCTGCAACGTATCTCCAACATCTCCTGTCTCTTGTCTTGGTGGTGCACTCTGCTAGACTGTAACCTGTCCATCGTGTAATGTTACTCTCCCACTTGTATCTCTGCCTACCTCTTGCTCGCTTCCCTTTGACTTTACCCTCAAGTAAGGTCTTCAATAGGGTGTCATGTCTTTTAATGTGTCCAAAGTATTTTATTTGCCTGATCTTTATTTCTCTTAGTAGTTCTTTCTTCATATTAAGTGTGTTTATAATGTAAACAATCACAAATCAGAGGTGAAAAATAAATAATTATCTAGGCTAGGCTTAGCCTACAGAAAAAGAAAGATAAAAAGCAAATATTAAGTAAGCCTAGACCATTTATAAAATATTAGGATCACAGTCTAGTATTTTAAAAATCACCACAGCAACAAATGCTGGGTTGATAGCTACATCCTGAATAGGATATGCTACCAATGTTTTTGTTTTTTGTAAGAGACATATGTGATGGATGAACAACACATGTTTTTAATGAATATAACTTTAAAGTAAACCCATTTCTATTTTTTCATGATTATTATTTGACAAATTAGACATTTATGTTTTTTAATGAATAGGCCTATTACTTGACAAAGTAGACCTAATTCTATTTTTTTAGTGATTTATATTTTTTAACATTTATTTATTTCCATTGAAGATAATTGGGCTTTCTTGTATGCCCAGCGCTTGGCTATGAAATTAGAAGTACCTCTGTATGTCTGCTTCTGTTTGGTGCCAACATTCCTAGAGGCTACAATTCGTCAGTTTGGATTCATGATGAAAGGTTTAGCTCATGTTGAAATGGTAAGTTTTGGTATCTTATTAAATAAGTATAAAATAAATAATTAAAACAAAGCAAGCAGACCTGTGCGTTTTTAAATGTGTAGTATCATAATGACAATGTAGACCTATTTGTCCGAGACAAAATAACTAACTTTATGGGTGGATAGGGCACATAATTAACATTGGTGAAATGGTGTAAGTTGGAATGGTTTGAACATGCCATTCTCTTTTTGAATCATTGTCCTTTCAATGTTTGGACATGGAGATCTAACCTCCAACTCAGTATATTGCAAGATTTTTATATTATGTTGCCCATGAAACTGCTTCTTTCTAGTATCACCACATTTCAAACCAAATTCCTTTATTCTAGTCATGGAACAAGAGCCATCATCATTTATGCAGTCATTTGCTCGTGCGTTTTCCCGTAGGGTGTTCAAAATGTCTGATTGATCCATCGCTCCACCAACAGCCATAGTAGCAGAGTGTGCAGCCAACCTATATGCTCTCTCATTGCCGAAGACTCCTGCACAAACATGAAAGTTATTTTAAGCATACAAGAATTCTTCACTTTGACAAAGAATTCACAATTCACAATAATTAGAATAATTATTATAATATAATAATTCATATATTTGCATCAGAGAACTGTTTACTTGCATCAAACAACTGGTTAGTTGCAGTAAAAAAGCTGGTTACTTTTAACAAAGAACAGGTTACTTGCATGTTGTCGTTGTCAATATCCAAATGCTGCTCAGTAATGCTACTCTTGTCAGCACAATGCCATTCTTAAAAAATGCAGGTCTTCTGAAGTTGACTAAGTGATCCATACAGTAAGTTAGTGACTTGTTTGTCTGTAGAAGTTTTTTCCTGACAGTTGAAAGGTAATGGTAGTTAATAAGGAGGTGTTCCACCGTTTCGTTGGGATGAGAGCAGTGTCTACAAGTGGGTAGTTGCTAGGGTTTGATATGTTTTAAATGACTATTGATCCTTGCGTGTCTGGTTCGAAACCGAAAGATGAAGAATTGGTTTCTCCTGCAGAGTTTGTTTATGTTGTCATTGTCCTCAACATATTGTAAATTTCTATAGAGATCCTTGTTTATCCTTTAGTTAAAATAACCATGTTTTCTTCTTGTTATTTTATTCTCTGAAGGTTTCATGTAAATTGAAAGTACATCATACAAGAATCAATGTTTTTATTTGTAATCAATATTACCTTGATTTCTTTCAACAGGAATGTCAAGAATTGAATATTCCTTTCTATCTTTTATTGGGGGAAGCTAGTACATCTATTCCTAAGTTTCTGAAGGAAAACAATATTGGCGGTATCATAACAGACTTCTCCCCACTTCGTACACCAATGAAATGGCTGATTGATCTCAAGAACATTCTTCCTAAGGAAGTTCCTCTTTGTCAGGTAAGAATTCACATTACTCAATAAATTTTGTATTATATAATTAGATTGATAACTGTCCATTAACATAATTTTAATAATATACCCCATAACAATATAAAATTTAAATTATATATAAAATTGTTACAGTTTCTTTTTTGAGATTTTTATCTGCTTAAAATTTTCATTTTATTGATAATTGTTTTTCTTACGAAAGATCTTGTTTTGCCACAATGTAAAGGTTTTTTTTTTAAATTAACATTTATTGTTTCTTATCATCTACATTTATTATTTATACTTATTTATTCTATTTTTATTAGTAGTAAATTAAGTAATATAAGTAGTAAACATAACAGCCAAGGCATTGTGCTATAGAGAGGTTTACTGACCAGAGGTTGTTGACTACTTTACATATCTAGCAATCTCAGTCCACAATAACTTATCCCTGGATCAAGAAATAAGCATCAGGATTGGCAAGATATCTGCAACAATCTATTAACTGATTCCGGCTGGAATATTTTTAGCGTTTAAACGTAATTAAATTTTGTTCGATTTTTGTGTGTGCACATGCATCACGGAAACAAGAAATAGTACTTCTAAATATATTTACATTATAATGTAATATATATATTTCGAAACAGAAATGGACAGAGAATGTGATTATCACAAGATCATTTTGAGAGAAAAAATAATGTTAATATATAAAAATTATTTTAGACAGAAAAGAAAATATGTAAATGACAAATATATATTATTTTAGATATGATATTTGACCTTACCGCATTTTTGAATCAATAAATTCCACTCAAACTGTATCATTTCTGTAGATAATCCAATTATGAACACAATAATGTATAATATATATGCATAGTGCATCAAAAATTTATTTTTAAGAAAGAATTTCCACATCTATCAAAAACAGTAGACTTAATTTTACACGAAACTCAAATGAAAATATGACTAATTTTTCTTACAAAATGGCGTAAATTTGCAAACACGATGCTAGAAGCATTTGCCAGATTGGATTTCATAATAAATGAGACCAAAGCAAATAAAATAGTTTTTATTTTACGAAAATAAGTAAATTGGAAAATATATATAAAACATATAAGGAAAAATTACGTCACAGACCCCCATTATCTAAACTTATCAATAACTTAAGAAAATTGATATCAATACACATTAAAATATTGCAAGAAGTAATGTAGAAATATTACTCTTTCGATTGGAAACATTCTTATGTTCATATAAATACCGAAAACAACAACATGAATGTCATTAGAGTATGACTTATAGAAGTCTTTCCGGCCAGAAGACATACGGTTTACTGACTTGTATAAGTCTCCCTGGCTGGAATCAGTTAACAGACTAACAGAAAAGTCCTGTATGCAAAGAATTCATGCCCTGCTGATTAGGTCTCAACTGCTCTAGACTGACCACATCTTCCGTATGCCAGATAAGCACCTTCCAAAGAGATTATTCTATGATGAGCAGTGCGATGGTAAATGCTCAAGCGGAGTGCAGAAAAAGCACTTTGGATCACCTAAAAACTCAAGCACTGCAGCATCAATGCTAGCTCCTGGGAGACTACCGCTCTTGATCGTTCAGCTTGGCTCACCCACTGTTGGCATCACTAAATTTGAAAAAGAAAGAACACTGCAAGCAATTTAGAAGCAACGGAAGTGGAAGGCCAAATTTGAAAACTTTCCTACTCTGGACCCTCTGCACTCCTGCATGCACTGCAATAGAACTTTCCTGGCACGAATCTGACTCATCGGGCATCTACGAACTCACAAACCCAAACCAAATTATACAATTACAAATGTTTTGTTTTTTCTACTTGGTCATCACATTTTATTGTTTTTTTCATGCCATGCTTCTCTTTGCTTGCGAAGGAGGAACACCATCATCATCAACAACAAAAAAAGGTCTGAGGGAACAGAAAATTAACAATAATTACTAAACTTCTGGTTTAAAGGCTTTTGTACTCACACCTTCCTCTATGGCAGTGAAACATGGGTGACCTGTACCAGGAGAGGCAACTATACAGCTTTCACAAGCAATTTCTACGTAGAATTCTTGTAGTTAGGTGGCATGACAAAGTCTCTAATACTGATGTATTTGAAAGAATATACATACCACAGTTTTTTTTCTATGCTCAGTCTTCGCAGACAAATGGCTGGGACACACTAGGAGGATGCAAGATGGCAGAATACTGAAAGTTTTATTTTATGGAGATTTACAATCTGGGAAAAGATCTCAGGGATTACCTTTACTTCAGTAAAAAGATGTGTGTAAGTGGGACATGCATGATATAGGCATTGATACAGAATCATGGGAGCAGGATGCCATGATTCATGTTGCATGGAGGGGAAAGATCAGGAATCATATAAAGACAAAGGATAAAGTGATAGCAACTAGTTCAAGGCTGCACATCTCAGAAGGCACACAACAGCTCATGATGGTACAGGCGGGTCTTTGATTCCGTGTTCTTACTGTGGAAGACTCATTGTGGCTCAGATTGATCTTGTAAATCACATCCAGCATCGCCATGGATCATAGATTATATTTCTTGTAGCACAACAGTAATAATATGCTGTTATCACTTCGTATTTCTACAGCAAATAAATATTCTCTTCACTGCATTCCTTGACAGGAAAACATTCAGTAATGAAAGTTTGTATTCTTGTAATATAATAATGTCAAGTTAGTTGAAACAATAAATCAACAGAAAACATTCAGTAATGAAAGTTTGTATTCTTGTAATATAATAATGTCAAGTTAGTTGAAACAATAAATCAACAAAAAACATTCAGTAATGAAAGTTTGTGTTTATGTGTAATATAATGATGACAAGTTTAATGAACAATAAGTCAACAGAGAAAAAAGGCACTTCCAATATTATTCTTCTGCATGTGCTGTCTAACTCAGCAAGACCTCGATTCGGCCTGTGTTATAAAACTTTTATAAATAATCAAAATGTCAGAGAACATCCAACAAAGTGGAGAGTGCCACAGTAAGAAAACAAATACGTGATACATGCTATATTGAGTTATAATGTTACTGTAGGCTTATTCTAAATATTGAATAGAAAAATTAATAAATAACAATAAACAAAAGAACAAGGATGTTTTCTCTGCATTATGGTAAAACTGGAACCATTTTCAAGAAACATTTAAGCATTAAAAAACAGAAATTAATCAAAATATTTAACTCATTATTTAGGGCTGTTCTTCTCACCGCAGAACTCTATAAGTGATGATGTGACCACGCATGTTTAATTTATATTGATTTTGGTGCGGAAATGTTTGTGCATTATTGATATAAATAGATCAACATGAGCACAAAAACAGGGTAGGAGGCCATAAATAAGCAAAGTTGGGGGAGGGGGAATGAATGGGGGGACTAAATGGATAGTTGATAGTGTCAGAAATGGATACTGCTGTAAAATAAAAAATGAAAAACAACAGGAATGTTGATTTATATACATATACACACACATACATCAATATATATATATATATATATATATACACACATACGCACACCCGTATGTATAGTCACACAAAAAGCAGATACATATTGATCGTCAATATAGCTTTTATTGCACGTGTGCAGTATATGAGACCCCCTGTCATTCCGATTTCCTCCGTGATTTATCTACATCATTAAAGTCTCCACCTCTTAAATCTCACATCTTATTGTGTCCCAGTTTACTTTCTGGTTGGTTGGTTGGTTGCTGATCCAGCGGTCTATGGACTCATGTTCTTTGACCCAATGCCATTAAATGGCATTATATTGCTGGGAAGTCTGTGGATTTTCATTCCACCCCGGGACAGAGCCAGAGAATAACTATCACACCTACAGGAAGGTAGGTTTCAACCTATGTACTGCTCCTAGCCACTAGCCAATATAGGGGTCACTGTGCTCATTCCCCGCCACCAATCGACTACTGGTTATGCAGAACTTCTCTATTGCTCCAGGCATGCAACCAAATGTTCAAGTCAAAAGGATTGTCACGTCCTGAGTCACTGTGCCTCTATGATGGGTCTCAGCCATAGGAAAAAACAGTGCTGTCAGTTTCCTCCTCCCCAGTGCTGCACAGTACATCTCTGGCTCCCTCCCAACCACAGAGGGTGTATACATATATTCAAGTAAACATGAAACACAATTCAACAACAAAATAACAGCACAAGGAGCATAATTGTATAGGTGACGTGCCATGAAGCTTCTATAAGAAGATAACCTCAATATAACGGCATGTCATCTACTAAGGTTTTCTGTTGCATGGGTGGTTTGTCTAGTGTGCCATTGGTGAGACCCACAGAGACAACCACATGGTTTACTTTTCTGGTATGCTTTATTATACATTGCCGTAACAGTCAGCTATACACTTTTCTTAACTCCTCCCATTCTTACAAATTCTCCTCCCTCTTTACTTTCTCATTTGTTCCTATTTATTCATCCAACTTTACCACCTACCAATTTGTACCCACTTTCTACCCCACAGCTTTCTATTCCTCCTCCTACTCACTCATCTTTCCTGAACCCATGTCCTCAGATCCATCCACTGATCACCACTCACTGGTTTGATGTATCGCCAGATGTCCCCCTTTCTGCTGATGAAATATCAGTGCTTAGCAAAAGCCTTACCTTCATTCCTCTCTGCCCCAGTTGTGATCGCTATTCTTTGTTATGGAATGTCAATCGTTTCCACCATATGCTTCATCTACAGCAATAATTTTTTTTACTACCCTTTGTTCCCTGCACCAGATTCTTTTGATGACCTTTTCCACTCTTATACTCATCATAAAGATGATTGGACTCCCTCTTCTTCTCCAACATTCAAAACACTTGATGCTTATATTGATTTCACCCTCCATGCTATACAGCAGCTGTACCTTCCCTGTTTATGATGCTCCAACCTTACTAGATCAGAGTTGCAAGCGCTCTTTAGCCTTTGCTCACGTCATATCATTATTAAACCAGTTAACAAAGGGGGTACTGTTGTCGTTTGGCAGAAGGGCTTATATGTTAAAGAAGCAACACACCAATTAGACAACCCAGCTATTTATCATCCTTGTGCCAAAGTGGTGCATAACAATAAAGTTGACAATATAATCAAACAACTTGTCAACAGTAGTCAGCTTCCACAAAGTGCTCTTGAACTTCGGATTTTTAAGAGTAATCTTGGCTCTCCTACTCTGTATTTACCACCTAAAATACATAAGCAATCTAACCTGGGTAGACCAATTGTATCCACCTGTTCTTGCCCAACCAAACTAATTTATAGTTTCCTTGACACTGTCTTTCAACCTCTTGTCACATCTCTTCCATCCTATCTTAAGGATACTAACCATGCTCTATCTATCTTTTTCTTCCATTGATTTTCTTGATCCTCTACACACTTATCATATTCCTTTAGGATGTTGTTTCTCTCTACACATCTATTCCTCATAATGATGAACTTTTTGCCTTCCAGTTCTTTCTTAACATTAATCCACAAATGTCTACTGCTGTTATTCGAGTGGCTGAATTGGTCCTTATATTTTCTCCACCTCTTTTGACTTTCTCGACATCTGTGTTTCCATAAGATCGACATCCCTCACCACATCATAAGCTTACCAATTTTCTCATAGTTTTCTTCTTTATACATAATCTCATCCTAGTTCTTGCCGCCATTCCCTCACTTTCTCTCAGCTACTCCATCTTCGTCGTCTCTGCCAAGATGAAAAAGAGAAATTAAATATGAATGTTACTCCTTGCCATCTCAAGTTGTCTAAATTTTAAACAGCTAAATAAGTTAATATAAATTCATTTCCAATAGAAACGAAGCAAATTTATACGACCTATCTGATATTGCGATGAATCGTTTTTACGTCGATCCTGTACCGTCCTCTTAACGATATATCATTGATACATGGGAAATGAGCTAATTTCCTCCTAGAACATAATGGCAGGTTCCAGTGTTACTATTCTGTGTTCTCATTTTAGACTTTGAACATGTACTGATAGTTTCTCTTTAAATATGAAATGCTGGTTTTAACTTCTGGAATTTGAAATTTGATAGACTATTGTATATATCACAAATGTTTGCAATCTCTCTACTGACACTGGGACAAGATTGTGAGATGAAGTTTCATGTTTTTTAAAATGTTTATCAGGTAGATGCTCACAATTTGGTGCCATGTTGGGAAGCTTCCCCTAAACAAGAGTATGGAGCTCGAACTATCCGCAACAAGATACATAAACAACTTGGACAGTTTCTGACAGAGTTTCCTCCTCTTGTAAAACATCCGCATGTCCCCAGTAAAATGCCTGCAGTAAGTATCTTCTTTATTATACTACTTCACCAATATTTTATGGGTAAGAAATGGGGGTAAAGAATAGTAACATTGCCATTTGCCACACCTCATAAGAAGCGACTAAGAAATTTTGGCGCAGGGAGAACTACTCCAGCTCATGATCTCTGCTGTCATAATTTTTCTGAACTCATGCCTGGACTTCTGGGAAAGGAATCTTTTTATCTGCAGCGTGCCTTGACATTGCAAAACAGTAACAGAAAACTAACTCTGGAGTAGAAAACTATATACCCCACAGTCATCTGGGAACTGTCAAAGCACTGGAAAACTGCCTATCAAAGAGAATGATTTGGCCATCCATGATGATGCTATATTGAGACTTTTGGAATTGGACATCAAACATGAGTGGGCAGACAATAACACAACAATGGAATGGTATAAGTAAGATTAAATCACTTCAAGGATGAATTGATGTTAAACATGACATAAGTAGATAGTAACCTCTACAAGGATGTCATCAAGTTGACATAAGTATACACAGACCTGCAGGGAGGAATAAAGCATGTATTATCATCAAGTATGTGGAACTATTAATGTGCTAACCTGTGCCTAGATTAAACCTTGTGAATACCCATAAGTAATAAACATTTTGGGGCTCCCTCACAAATAATAGTATGCAATATTTTTTAAGCTAACATTTTAAAATTTATTTGTGTAGGCCCAAAGGAGAAATCTGTGTCCACTATTCTTAAAAATAGTGAGTGATATTTAAAATTTATTGAGTGATCTATTGCAGCAGCTCAGTAGTAGAGAGTAGCTAGAAAGTAAGTCATGTAGATCAAAAACCATCTTCAGTGATTATCCCATTACCAAGGGACATCCAATGACATTTGTGGCCAGAATTGCATTTATTAGCCATCTGTGAACTCATAGTCAAGAACATAGCCTTAACTTAATTTCATAAAGTGGATGTAACAAATTGTCAACATCACGTGATGGATGAAAAATAACAACATCCTTGACCATCTATTGAAAGAGATGAACATCTATAAGCCTCCCAGATTACATTGACATGGTTCTGTTTACTTGCTTGTTTATGCTATTAATTTTTTAGCACCTTTTCTTTAATACATGTAGTCAACATTGTACATAATTGTTTTTCTCTCTCTCTCTCTCTCTCAGGCAACAGACTGGAAGGTAGCTGATAGTTATCTGAAAATTGATAGAAAGGTAAAGGAAGTGACTTGGGCTCATCCAGGCACTGAGCAGGGATTACTGATGCTAGAAAGTTTCTGTGTTGATCGATTAAAGAATTTTGCAGCACACAGAAATGATCCTAACAAGCATGCTCTTAGTAATCTTTCACCATGGTTACATTTTGGTCAGTTACCTTTATAAGTAGTTTTCCATATAGTTAACGGTGAACTGTCACTATTCGGAAAACATTATGTTGTTAAACATCTCTGTGTGTTGAATGTATTTACTAATCTATTGATTTCAAGTCATTGACATGTAGAAATGTAAGCAGTACCTCGGTTTAAGTATAGGCCTACTTACATAATTTCAAGATCAATGAATCTGTGACAGTGTCAAGAATGCTCATATTATATGTGTGTGTGTAGATATATATATATATATAGGTTTATACCTCTGCACTTTTGTAACTTGAGCATGTCTGTAAATGGTAGCTAAATAATGTGATTTTAGTGACTGGTATCAACCTACAGTGAGCTGCAGTCTGTAACTCATGCGTGTGTAGTCTGGGTCTAATAGAAGTGTGTTATAGTGTGCTATATCATTGGTTAGGTAGATATGATGGTAATTAATGAAGCTTGGAACAAGGTAAAGAAGTTTTGCTAATCGCTGGAAACATAACACACACAAATTGATGTTTCAACCAAAAGGCCCTTAACAAGACTACATATTGAGTACATATTATTGATGGTGGTAATTGCCAAGTTGTGTAGCATAGGGAGAACAATAAAACTCATAGAGAGGTGTGGTCATCCATTTTGCCTCACTTTATCTTGTTATTTTTGTTTACATATTATCAAAATATAAGAAGGGTTAAATCTCAGTTTTGCATTGAACAATACACAGAGTTAACATTTTGACCAATATGTGTTTAACAAAATGTTGATCCTGTGTATTGTCACTGTAAAGCTCATTTTTAACCCTTATTATATTGTTTTTCAATATGTACTTATGATGCACAGTTTTACTGCTGTCTCCAGATCACTCAGTTTTAAAAAAAATATATTATTAAATAAATTATATGTTCCATATGGTGGATGAATGTCATTAAAAAAAATACAAGCATGTCAAATATATTTATAATGAAATTATATTCAAGAATGGAATATTGCCTACTAGTTACATTCAAGAATGGAATGTTGCCTACTAGTTATATTCAAGAATAGAACATTGCCTTTTATTAGTTACTTTTACTCTCCATTCTTAATTCATGAACATAACTGATGGCCAACTATGAAAGGGTTTCTCAAATTGGGCAAAGACAACCCATGGGGCATTAAACAACTTCAGGAGGATGGGTGCAATGCAAGGTTCAGGGGTTGTAAGACGGTGATGTAGGTCAGGAGGACAAAGCTTTATGGAACAATGACCAAAATGCATAAGAAATATTGCAAGTACAACTTTTTATGTCCAATAAGACAAGAGGTGTAATTCTGCTCTTAATTGAGTGAACTCTATCTTAAACCAAACCTGATCCACCATCATTGCATCGTACTGGTGTGCAGATGTGGTCAGATTAATTGCTCTTAAACTTTTACGAATAGCTAGCCATTCTCAAAAACGATCATTTCGGAAGTGGGGGATGTACCGGCTTCGATTGCGCATGTCCCCAGCTATGTGCATGGACTGTGGTACGTGTAAATCTCACGATATTCTCGTTGGGTGGGACGGGCCACCAACAGCGCGCTCCGCTATTTTGTTTTTCGGCGGCCGGGGTTGATATAGGCTTGGTGAAGGTTATAGCTGTGATGCCTATGTGTCTTGGCCATCTGTGGCATGCTGTCTGTTGGTAGTCTGAAAGTGTGTGAAAATCACTTGATCTGTTATCTTTTGATGTGTTCTAATACTGGTATTGTTTTGGTTATCTGTCTGATGTTATCGTTTCTAATTCTATCTCTTAATGACAGAGTATTCTTCATAGACATGTCATTTCTGCTGTCACTATTTTTATTTCATCTTGTGCTGTCATTGTCCGGGTTTGGCAATGGTGGCACAGTGATGGGATAATAATAATCTTGTATAATGCAACTTTAGTGTCTATGTTTATATTTTTGTTCTTAAAATTATGTGTCATCTGTCCTAGGATCTGGTATGTTTTGTTGCATCTATTTTCTATCTCTTTACTGTTTTTCCCTTCACTCGATATATTTCCTAAGTAAGTGAACTCATTTACCTGTTTAAGGTGTTTGTTATCGATGGAGATAGTGATATTTATTTATTTCTTTGCTATAGCCATTATTTCGGTCTTTTCAATATTAATCTTCATGTTGAATTTTTGACATGTTGTGTGGAGTCTGTTCATATGTTGTTGCAATTTGTCTTCTGATATCACTATTAGTACTTGGTCATCTGCAAAGAGTAGTTCATTCAATTTGTCATTAATGTTATCTTCTTTGTTAGTACTTGTTAGTTTACAGATGTGGTCGATTGGACACTCCTGTTTTTGTTCTTACTTCACATTGGCTATTAGTATAAATGCCCTTGCTTATATTGATTAAATGTTCTAGTACTCTGTATATTGATAATGTTTTCCAAAGTTGTTGCCTGTCTACTCTGTCGTAGGCCTTTTCTTGGTCGACAAATGCAATGTAAAATTCTTTGTTGTTTTCTGTGGCTCTTTCTGTTAGTTGTATAAATGTAAAGATAGCATCCGTACAGCTTTTCTTCTTACGGAAGCCCATTTGGGTGTTTTGAAGTTGTGGTTCAATGTATGATCATAATCGTTGCTCTAATATTTTGTTAAAAATGTTCCCATGTGGCTTATTAAAGATATCCTTTGTATTTTGTGCAATCTCTCTTACTGCCTTTTTTCTTCTATATGGGAAATAATGTCACATTTTTCCAGTCTTCTTGTGTTTCTTGTTTCTTCTACATTACATTGAAAAGTCAATGTAGCCATTTTTCCCGCTCTCTGTTGCTGCTTTGATAAGTTCTGTTTGTATGTTATAAGAGCCTGCTGCTTTGTTTATTGGTGCTTTTATTGCATTTTCTATTTTCAATAGTAGTATATTTGGTTCTAGGTTTTCTGTTGTAGTGTCTTATTCTCCTTAGTTAGTTAGTTAGTCGTTGGATCCTCATCACTGCACTCCGGACAAGTCCATAGGTGCTCCTATCTCTCCTTGAGTGTAGCCGCCATTACACGTTGACTGACGGTCTCAGTACGCAGTTGATTGACCATCATTCTTTCTTGCTCACGAAACTGCGCAGTTCTAGCGACACCACATTTCAAACCAAATTCCTTTATTCTAGTCATGGAACAAGAGTCATCGTCGCTTATAGTTATTTGCTCGTGCGTTTTCCCATAGGGTGTTCAAAATGTCTGCTCGATCCATCACTCCACCAACAGCCATAGTAGCAGCGTGTGTGGCCAACCTATCTGCTCTCTCATTACCCCGGACTCCCGCATGTCCTAGCATGAAAATGAAAGTCACTTTACGCAAACTTGAATTCTTCACTGCATCCAGCCACTGTTCCTGAATGTATCCTGCCTGAAATTTCACAATCATGCTCATCGAGTCACTGAGTATGCAGGCTTGCTCGTAGATAGTCTGCGAGCAGACCCATTGCATAGCTTTGGTTACTGCCAAAACCTTCATTGTCATGCTGCTTGTAGTCTGAGCAAAAGCACCACTTTCCTCTCTGATGGTTTCCCCCACCTTGAGCAGTGAAGGCCCAGGCACTTCTGATGTGTCTCTCAACCGACCCATATGCATATACAATCATATCACCATCCCTGGAATTTTCGCCAATCAGAGCGAGTACCTCCGGCTCCACCAGTGTCGGACACCATTCCCTGCATTCTCTACTGAGTGTTATTATTACTTTGAAGGCTGTTGGACAATCTAATGGTGCACGACTCCATTCTGCACCAGGTAGCACATCCTCCAATCTGCACACACTCTGTATAATATCCTCTGTGCGCCCCATCCACGACTTTCCTCTGTTAAGTTGACTGCCTTTCACTTTGAGAATTTCAGGGTGTAGAGGATGTTCTTTATCAGCGGTGATTTGTAGGTAGTCCTTTGCCCTGCAGGTTTGTATTGTTTGCTCTGCAGTTGGGCAATCCAGTAGGTATTGCATAGCTCATGCCAACGTATCTCTCGTACACCCCAAAATGATTCGCATTGCCTCATTCTGGATTCTATCCAATCTTTCTGTTTGAGTCTGACTCAGTGTTAGAATTGCCAGTGCGTACTCTACCACCGCCGCCACCAATCCCTGATACAGAAAAAATAGCAGCCTCTGTTCTTTAGGTTCTCCTTCCTTTAGGTTTAGTAGTTCTTTGAAATATTGTTGCCATCTTTCCATTATTTGCTTCGATTCTTTTAGTGCATTACTGTTTTCATCATTTATTATTTCTGTTGGTTCATCTTCTTTGTTTCTCATTTTCTTAATTTTCTTGTAGAATCACTTTTGTGCATTTTATAATCTGCTTTGAGCATGTCTCCATATTCTTTCCATGAGATGATTTTGGCAGTTTTAATAATTTTCCTGGCATTTGTTTTTGCTGTCTTGAATTCTATGTAATCTACTTGGTTTTTACTTTTGACCCATTTCTTATATTTCTATTTATTTTGTCTTGTGACCTTTTTGACTCCATTCCACCATGCTGTTATTTTTGGTTTCTTTAGACTGTTGGTCTTGTAAAATCATTATTCTTCTGCTGCTTGTGTGATAACATCTTTGAATAATATCCATTGTTCTGTTGTAGTATTCACTGGTAGTTTTTCAAATTTTTCTGTGATTTTTGTGTGTATTGCTCCTGTACCATGTCGTCCTTAAGTTTGTGTATTCTAATTTGTGTTTTTTATCTTTTGTTTTTACAGCTACTATTACACACATGTTTGGTATCGATCTTGCATCTGTTATTTTCTTTCTGTTGGTTCTTCTATTTAATATAGTATTTCTGGCTTTTGCAGTTTAAATCGTTCCACTTTTACCAGGGTTAACGTGGAATTCTCTGTGCTTGAAGAATGTGTTAGTTATAAATAGGTTTTGCTGAATGCACATTTCAATTAATCTGTAGCCGTTGTCATTTGTCTTGTTTATTTTGTATTTGAAAGGTCCAATGTATTCTTCTATTCCATATCTTTCTTATCACAAGTGTGCATTGAAATCTCCTAGTACAAATAGGTTTTCTTTTGTGTTGCTGTAGTTGTTTATCATATCATTAATGTTATCAAAAAATATTTCCATTTCATTGTTGTGTGCATTACAAGGTGCGTAGGTTTGAATGAATGATATGTTTAGTTGGTTATTGTAATGGTTATTGTGATCAACCTTTACTCACAAAGTTTGTGTTCATAATATTTTTATATACCACAGGGTCAAGGTTGAAACCTATACCCTGTTTTGCTTTCGTATTAGGGGTTAAACCACAGTAGATTAATGTGTAGTCTTTGCAATTTTTTGTTGCCTTAGTCCTTAATTCTTGTGTCTGCTAGTCCTAGTAGTTTGATGTTTTGTTTTTCCATTTCCTCTATTAAATCTTCAGCTTTGTTCTTTAATCTGCAAATGGATCCAAATTTTATCGTTTTTTGTTTGATCGTTTTTTGAGCACTCTTCATTTTCTATTAGCAGTGTGTTTCATTGCTGTCAATTTGCTAGATCTGTCACATCCTTGTTTCAGAGTTTCTAAATGGTTACACTGTATTCTAATCTATCACATTCAGATGTAGAAATCACCTATTCCATCAGAAATACACTGAAACACCACAAAGTACTACCCGGTCTATATGCGGACCGAAAGATATCCAACACGCCTGCCATTAATGTACATAAATGTACATTAGTGAGTGATATAAATGTCATCAGGGCAGTAGTGGGTGATTTAAATGTCATCAGTACAGTAGTGGGTGATATAAATGTCATCAGTACAGTAGTGGGTGATATAAATGTCATCAGTACAGTAGTGGGTGCTATAAATACAAATTCATTGCTTCTTCTCATACAAAAAAACTATTGCCTCTGTGCTTGATGTGTGAAAATTGCTTTTCAATGAGACCATCAAGATTAAGTGACCACTTGTGAGAAAATGTCCCCATAAAACCCCACAAAAATAAATAAATTACTTTTTTTTAGGTGAACAAATTACTCTTTACTGGAAATGTATCTGTGGCCTCCTTGGGGCATGGGTCTATAACATCTATACAAAAGGGGAAGGACAGAGCTTGAGAAACACTGAACTTATAAGTTAAAGGATGATTACAATTTATCTTAGTTTAATCTGCAATTTGTCCCTACTTTATCATTTTAATGTAGAGTAAAGGTGTAAATCAGTAACTTGTGACTATATTTTGGGAACAGGTAGCAGAATCCAGATATGGCGATTTTTACCTGCTTTATGTAAGCATGTTTGGCTATGTGACTGAGAAGGTAGATATTGGCTATGTGACTGAGAAGGTAGAGTGCTTCTCAAATTATCAAGGTACCAGGTTCAATTTCTAATACAAGCAATTGTGCATTCAGAAATGAATGGCAGCCTACTAAACCTAAAGTGTTGTCTAATAATCACTACCACCAAAAAATGTTAAATTGATGATGTCATTCTAAATAAGATATGCTACTAATGATTTATGTAGCGGTAGGTGTATGATCGATTGGAAATGTAAGTATGCACCAGGAATAATTTCACACAATGTAATAGAATACTTTACTTAATTTAATTTTTGCTGTATACCCCTTTATGCCTTGCAGTGTCAGGGGTAGAAGAGTTCTCTGGAGATGGCTTTATTGCGTGCTTCATATATGTTTGTTTTCATTGATTCTTATTTCTGTAATCCATCATTTGCATGGTCTGCCTCTGGCTTTGTATCTATCATGTCTGTATAGTAATGCTTTTTTTGGACACTATCTGATGGTAATCTGGAAGCATGTGGAAACCACTCATTCTGTTGTCTGCTGTTGTAATCAAGGCTTGGTATTATGTTTTTTAGTGTTCTGATGTTTTGTTTCTGATTCTGTCTCTTATTGTTATTCAGAGGATTCTATGTGGACAAGGCATTTCTGCTGTAACAAGTTGTCTTTTAGATTCTGTTTTTCGTGTCCATGTTTGACATTGGTAGAATAGTGATGGTGTGATGATCATTTTATATAGAGCAGTTTTGGTGTTCATGCTCACATATTTGTTTTTTAAAATAGAAGACATCTGGTTTGCTATGTTGCATCTATGTTGGATTTCTTTGATGTTATTCCCATTCAGTGATATGATGCTTCTAAGATAAGTGAATTCTTTTACCTGTTTAAGTTGTTGATCATCTATTAGAATGGGGGTATTTCTTTCTGTTTTTGCGATTGACATTACCTCAGCTCCTCTGTGTTTATGTTCATATTAAAGTCCTTACATATTGTGTGCAGTCTATTTATATGTTGTTGTAGTTGTTCTTTTGTTGTTGATCTGATAGAATACCATGACTAAACATTAGTGGGAAAAATAATCATTAATCTCTTATTACCACAGCAGTGAATTGTTTGTGCAGTATTCCAAGTTATATTTTTGTATTGCTCAGCAGTACCATTGTCATTCTCTTTAGATGAGGTGTTAGTGAGTTATCTAACCACCAACTCTTCATAAACTAACTTAAGGTAAAGTGAAGAGAGATAAGCAGGTTACATTGTACTTAAAATGCAATTGGACATATGTGTTGTACTAATATTTTAACAATAATTGACAAGAAATTTTGTATACAGAATGTTCTTCATGTATGTATGAATATTATTAAACAGTACCATGACATTGTTTTACAGGTCAATTATCTGTCCAGCGATGCATACTGACAGTGAAGCGGTACAGCAAAAAATATGGTGAAAGTGTGAATTCTTTCATTGAGGAGGCTGTCATTAGAAGGGAATTGGCAGACAATTTCTGTTTCTATAATGACAAGTATGACTCCATAACAGGTAAATGTCAGTTGAATGTTATTGCTTAGTATTGGTTATTGAGTAAACTTCATAATACTGTTAGACAAACCCAAAAATGTAAAATGGTGGCTATGATGGTCTCTGTTGCTCACTAACTATGTACACTCTTTATTCTGTCTCTTAGGAGAGACCAGTACTTGTTACAGGTTTGATACCAAAGTGTACCAATTATGGTAACGAACAGCATATAACAAAAGAATATCCGGGCATACGGCCAAAGGTAGATCAAGAAAACTGTGTATAGAAAATAGCAAGATAGCCTTGAGCAAACATGGACTTAGTGCAACCAAGGTGACACATCTGGCCTTAGAATGACAACTTAAGCTCCCACCGCTACACTTAATGACAAGTGTGAATACAATCAACCATCATTCAGCTAGGGATAGACTAAATGTTCAAGTTTTACTTTCCTCATCACATGCCCTAAAAATCTTGATTGTCTACTTTTAATTTTTGTTGGTTGGTTGCTGATCCAGCGGTCCATGGGCTCATGCCCTTTGACCTAATGCCATTAAATGGCATTATATTGCTGGGAAGTCTGTATTTTCGACCCACCCCAGGACAGAGCCAGAGAATAACTATCACACCTACAGGAAGGTAGGTTTCAACCTATGTACTGCTCCTAGCCACTAGCCAATATAGGGGTCACTGTGCTCATTCCCCGCCACCAATCGACTACTGGTTATGCAGAACTTCTCTATTGCTCCAGGCATGCAACCACATGTTCAAGTCAAAAGGATTTTCACATCCTGAGTCTCTGTGCCTCTATGATGGGTCTCAGCCATAAGAAAAAACAGTGCTGTCAGTTTCCTCCTCCCCGGTGCTGCACAGTACATCTCTGGCTCCCTCCCAACCACAGAGGGTGCATACATATATATTCAGGTAAACATGAAACACATTTTAACAACAAAATAAAAAGCATAATTGTATAGATGACGTGCCATGAAGCTTCTATAAGAAGATAACCTCAATATAATGGCATGTCATCCACTAAGGTTTTCTGTTGCATGAGTGGTTTGTCTAGTGAGCCATTGGTGAGACCCACAGACGCAACCACATGCGTTAAATTTTTGCTATATTTGTCATTTTACTCCAGCATTTTAATGCGTTATAAGACATTGTTATTCCATAATTGTTTAATTTGTAGGCACTACTGAGACATCCAATCGCAGCACCTTTGTAATGTAGACGACTGACTTTCAAACCACAAACTAAGTCAGCTGGATTTTGTTTTCAAAGCAGACCCACTAACCACTCTACCCCCAAGCCAATTGCTAATAGCAAAATTTCAATTTAATTAAAAGTTCATATCTGCTAATTTCAGGGGCATATGACTGGGCCAAGAAAAGTTTAGATATGCACAGAAATGATAAGCGGTCATATTTGTACAGTCGAGAAGAACTGGAACAAGGAAAAACTCATGACTACCTATGGAATGCTGCTCAGGTTAGTATTCATATTTTGTATTCCTTTACTATATTATAAATATGCAGACTCTCCTTTATAATGTAACTATTTGAGCACATTGTTTACACTCAGATTCAATATCTGTACTTCCTGATATCCTTCTTTGGGGTGTTTTTCTTATCTCTTCACATGTTGTCTACAGGGCAATAGTACCTTTGGCTATTCTCAATAACTTAGCTTCTAAATACTGAGCCAGTTTCCATGCTTGAGAATTCTTGTTAATAAGGTCAGTTGGTGACATTGTCTCATGTCACACTGACAATCATGTTTCTTCACAACTGTCTCTTGTGTTGTTAATTGGCAACAATTTCTCGTACTACAATGAAAATCATGTTTCTTCACAACTGTCTCTTTTAGTGTTAATAAGTTCAGTTGGCATCACTCTCTCATGCCACAGTGACAACGATGACAACTTCTCTCTTTGTCTTCCTCTATCTCTTCTCCCTTTAATTTTTCTTGTGGTTACTAAATTATTTTTCTTTTCTAGCCATGTCTACCGTGAGGCGTCATGGGGAGCTGAAGATTCCTGTTCTTTGCCATTTGGGATGCTTCTGTGGTATTTAGGTTATGTCTCATTAAAATGTCTTTAATATTATCGATCCACCTACATCTGGGTGGGGGGGGGGAGACTTTCACTTTATATCCAGATATTTTCCTGTTGTAAGCAGCCGCCTGGAATTGACTTGAGTTCATTCTTGTTAGATGACCAAACCACTTTATCTTTTGTCTCAATATATTTTATACACGGCTCTGTAGTCACTATGTTTCTTATGGTGTTGTTGGGAATTTTATCTCTATGTGTTATTTCCAGTCTATGTAAGGCACATTACATCTAGCATACCATGATTTTTTCCTCTCTCTAGTTCTTAGGTCAGGTTACTAAATGTTCATGTTTTATTCACCTCATTATGTGGAGCCTAAAAATCATGACTGTCTGCTTCTAGTTTTTGCTATGTGTTTTTTAACTTCAACATCTCTGAGGACTTGTACATTAATTTTCATATCTGTACATGGTATTCGCATCATTCTTATAAAAAATTATATCTCATTAGCCTTTATCTTACGTCGAACTTTTTTGTTTTCCATACATGTGTCACATTCATGCAAAAGAAATAGTTGGATATAGCATCCTAACACTTGAATTCCCATGGAAATAAAAACTTTGTATTAATCCCAACACTTGAATTCCCATATGCTTGAAGTAAGGGGGGGGGACATCAAATCTTTGTATTAATCCCAACACTTGAATTCCCATATGCTTGAAGTAAGGGGGGGACATCAAATCTTTGTATTAATCCCAACACTTGAAGCTGCTGAGGTATATTCTTGATGAAAAGCCAGCACCATTTTGCGGAGATCCTGCTCCTCTTAGCTTCCTAGGGGAAAAAATCTGTCTGGAAGCTTATAATAAAGCATCAAGACGAATTGTTTTCCTATGAAACTAAGAATAGAAGATATCAGCAAAATAGCAGCAACCCTTCTTCGTCGTATCCTAAAGGATACCTCCGCAGTTAAGGGGTTAGCCCTGACACTTGAAGTAAAGGGAACATCAAATCTTTGTCTTTGTCCTAGAACCTGAATTCTCATTGCTTGAAGTAAAGGGGACATCAAATCTTTGTCTTTGTCCTAGAACCTGAATTCTCATTGCTTGAAGTAATAGGGACATCAAATCTTTGTCATAACACTTGATTAAGACAAATATTTGTCTCCATATTTGAAACTACTATTGTCATTGCTGCTTCTTCTTTCATTCACTTGAAACATGTCTATATCTGTAATTCTGTCTCTTGAATAAAACCCACTATCTTTTGTAGTTCACACAGTGGCCCATAGAGCTCTGATTCCAGTGTTGTTTCCTTTGGCAAATTTGTCTGCCTCAGCGTTTCATACTCAGAACACTCTTGAAGTATATGTTTGGCACTCTGTGCTGTAATTAGTAAAAGTGGAGGGTGCAAGATCAGAGTGATTCAATGTATAGAAAGAAGTAAGACAAGGCTGTACCTTGTCTCCATACTTGTTCAACATCTATCCGGGAAAATATGAGAAATGTGAGACAAGAATCAATGAAGCCTGATTTCAGATCCATAAATATAGGAGGGCTACAGATACCAGAAATTAGATATGCAGACGACACAGTGCTATTAACAACAAACAAACACAGCCTACTGAATATAATTATGTCAACCCAAAAGTTCAGTGAACAGCAAAATATGTTCTTAAATATGAAAAAGACAAAAATAATGGCAACTGACAAAACTAAATAAAGAACCAAAATTAATATTGAGAACTGCAATTTAGAAGAAGTGACACATTTTTTATTATTTAGGAAATAATATATACAATGCGATGTCTAGGCTTTCGGGTTTCCCCTTTTTCCAGAATTTTTTCCTCCCACTGTCTTTGTTTCATTATTTTACTGTTCTGGTTTACAGATGCACCATCGGACATCAGATCAGTAAAGTAATTTTATATTTTAATTTTAAGTTGTGGCTTTGATGTACTAATCCTACTTCTCATACCTGTTTCTACATTTACATTAACTACTTAGGGTAGGTGGGGACAAACCAGCGCACTTTTCACATTTTAGCACATTCTGAAAACTAGACTTACCCCTCAGCTGCTGAGTAAAAAGCTCAAATCTAACTGCAATGCGGGGAAATTTCATGGGCTGTTAAATTTTTTCCTCTAACCAATTTGCCCACTACATTCTCACATTAAAAAATTTGAGTGTAGGCTCATTATTACTGTGTACTCTAATTTATGAATTTACAAGCGTAATTAGTTGAGTTTAAGAAAATAACAGCAATGGTGCTGTCAAAATTAAAACAGCTAAAGAAACTATGGCAGGGTACTAACATAAGAACCAAGTTGCATTTACTATGAACATGTGTGCTTCCTTTGGCAATATACGGATGTGAAGCACGGATACTAAATAAAACAGTGGCCAAGAGAATAACATCATTTAAATGAAAGTGCTATAGAAGAGTTCTGAGAATACCATGGACAGCAAGGAAAACAAACCAGTAGGTGTTAAGAACAATTAACATCCAGGAAATCTGACTTCTGAACACCATATTAAAGAAAAAAACTAGTTTTTTTCAGTCGCATTAAAAGACACGATGACATGGAGAGAGGGTTACTGGAGGGGAGGATAGAAGGCAACAGGGACAAAAGCCACCCAAAATTCTGTTGAACAAAAGACATTCAAGAATGCTTGTGCATGTCACTAAAAGAGGCAGGACAACTTGCTCAAGACCACTGAGAATTCAAGAGAGCCATAGGGAAGACTACTATGTTTATCTTCATGTTAAAGGTTTGCTCTGATTTTAAAGGCTATATCACTTCTGAGGTGTGTTTCTTGAATAAAGCATACATTAACTTGATATATGGTATTTTCAAGCTCCAATTTTTTACCATATCCATCTCTTTTGCTGTTCATACCCTCAGCATTCCAGTGCATTATTTTTATTTATCGTTGGTTTGTTTGGCCAGTAACTCTATTCCCTTGCCTCCTGACTCCTCGGGGCAATTGAGGACTTTCAGTAACTGAGGTTGGGCCCTTTCGAGGTATAGGGCCCGGCACCATCCCTGCCTGAACGTCCGCCACAGGGCAGGCACCATAACTTTTTATAGATACAGACATGTTTCCATTGTGTTTTGTGCGTGGCATCCTGATTATCTGTGCGCCTTTTGGCTGGATGCCTCTGTCTTCAGCACTCTGCTTACTTGGGCAGGACTATGGTCCTGCTCGAATGGGACTGCCGACCAGTCTTAGTTTCCAGCCCCTGATGGCTGAACTAAGCCTCATCACCACTGCATGGTGCTGGCCTTGATGGGGTTTCATTTCATAATATCACTTTCATTATCGATTATGCATTTACATGTGAATCCCATAATGTCATTTACATTATCATATGTAAATATGACAAGAAGTATATAGGGGTGAAATGGGCTTGCGATTGAGTGACCACTTCTGTAGCCATTTTCATGCCATAAAACATAGAGAACATACCCCTATCACCATTCATTTCAATGGTGATGGTCACATGGGGAGCCAGTGGAAATATACTCAATAAAGTTTACCAGCAAGGCATAAGACCACACCTGGAATACGGTTGGTTCAGCTGCGTGGTGTCCTGCATCAAACACCACATTACAAGATCTAGATAAAGTGCAAAACCAGGCACTTAGAATAATGTTGGGAGCAATGAAATCAACACCCATAGCAGAGATGCAGAAAATGGGAAGAATGCAAACACTTGGCGAACGCAGAGACACAAAAGTACTAATTCAAGCAGAAAAGTTTCAGTGTATGCCAAGTCATCCAATGAAGGAAAGATTCCAAAATCTAGCAATGGGACGACTGAAAAGGAGCAGCTTTATCCATCAAGCTAAATGACTCCGTATACAACTTACAGACCTACCTGAAGTTGACAGCCCCTTAAGGTCTGTACCAGAGCAAACCCCGTGGAGTGAAAGCCATGGAATGCCAATATACATTCAGACCCATGTGAAAGGAATACTAAGCGAGGACGAACAGAACAGTGTGCAGCGAATGACAGTCACCCTCAGTTTCCTGGATGAGGAATATCCACAAGATATATGGCTCAGAGTGTACACAGATGGGTCAGCACAGAATGCTGTGAGGAATGGAGGTGCAGGTGTATATATAGAATATCCACACAAGCCTAGAGATACAATCAGAACACCGACAGGAAAATTCTGCAATAATTATGATGCAGAAATCCAGGCAATTAGTGTGGCAGCTAAAAAACTGCTGAACTCCAACTCTGACCTACAGCCTGTGGTATTCCTGACAGATGCAAGGTCAGTGCTTCAAGCTCTCCAGTCTGGAAAACTAACAGACTTACAAAAACTACTTAGCGAATTGTCTTACCAGTATAGGGTAACCATGCAGTGGATACCCTCTCACTGTGGAATACCAGGAAATGAAAAAGCAGACCAACTGGCTAAGGAAGGTGCTGCCGAAGACCAACCAGATATACCAATCACCTACCATCAGAAAAAACAGATGATCAAGTCAATAAGAAAGCCACAAACACCAACACAAGATGACTATCACAATATGAACAGATCAGAACAAGTTATAATTCTACGTCTCAGAACAGGACACAACCGCAGTCACATGTATACAAAGTTCAAGATTGGCAACACGGCCATGTGTACATGTGGACAGGCAGCACAGAGTGCCAAACATATACTTCAAGAGTGTTCTGAGCATGAAACGCTGAGGCAGACATATTGGCCAGAGGAAACAACACTGGAATCAAAACTCTATGGGACACTGTATGAACTACAAAAGACAGTGAGTTTTATTAAGGAGACAGAATTACAGATAAAGACATGTTTCAAGTGAACGAAAGAAGAAGAAGAAGAAGAATGGTGATGGTCATCATGGTGCCTTCGATATCCAGGTCCCTACCTTCAGATCCTGCACCACAGATGACAGATCTAGGTTTGCTCTTGAAAATCGATTTATTTTTTAGTTTGGTATTCTCAAGCCTTTTGGACTTAACTCCGAACATTTATTTGTTTAAATTTGTGTTGGTGTGGTCCTTATTGTATTGCTATCCATGTTGTATTGGGTAATAATTTGTTATATCTGTTATCATATCCTGTCCAATTTTCAACAAAACCCGCTTCCATGACTACATGTTTCCACATACATCATTGTCACCTTGAACTTTGTATTGTTTACATATCAATAGTGTATTTAGTGCATCTGTGGTGGCAACATTGTTTTTACTGATTTCATTGTTTTTCATGTTTCGGACATCTCCTTAAGGAGTAATGGACCATGTATTCATATAATTTATCCCTAAAAGCACATCAACATGTTAAATACTCTGGCTAGTTCAAGCTGTCTAAAGGTCAGCTAACAATTTAGATTCTGTATTTGCACACGTTTGGAAGCATAATTATTACTTTCCGTGTGTTTACACAGGTGGCCTTTCTTTGTGTAGCCATTTTCCTTGACCGTAATATGGTGACAACGTACATTCAATGAATTTGAAAATTATAAACATTTGGAAGAAAGTTTCTATGATAATTCTAGCATTCATTATCTGATTCAGGAAGTTATTTAGAAAGTGTTAATTTGTATTGTGATACTAGTACTGTAAAAAAAAACACACAAAAAACTGTAAATACTGCATTTTACCAGTTCAGACATTGCAGGGAGGAGATTGAATAGCTGTGTGATAAAGGCTGCATGCTCTTGCAGTCGCCACGTCATGCACAGGGTGAGTTTTTAATTTACCCTCCGACAGAAAAAAAACCCAGTCCTTACTGGGGATCGAACTCTAGACCTCACTCGTGTGAGACTAGCGTTCTAACCTCACGGCCATGCGCCACACCTACTAGTAATAATTTGATAATTCAGATAATAGGCCCTATATAGAGCATATGTGTTTCAAATTCGTGATATTATAAGGTAAACATTTTCGTGTTCTGTCAATAATTGTATAATGATTCAAAACATTGATCATGCAAATGTTTTCAGAATCTTAGAATGTGTATCGCATGATACTATTATATAACATATTTGTGATGTGACAAATAAATATGCTGACAAGCATATTACTGATAGAAAAAACTTTGCGTCTGGAATACAACGGGTTATTATGATTATGTCTATTTGATTGAAATAATGTTCTATTTTGTGAGACGAATGTATAAACAGGTTTTTACAGCACCTCCATAATATAATGAAGCATTATGCTTGTAAATTCATAAATTAGAGTATACAGTAATAATAGGCCTACACCCAAATTTTTTAACGTGAGAATGTAGTGGGAAAATTGGTTCGAGGAAAATATTTAACAGACCTTGAAATTTCCCAGCACTGCAGTTAGATTTTACCTTTTTGCTCATAACAGCTGAGGGGTTTAAGTCTAGTTTTAAGAATGCACTAAAATGTGAAAAGTGCGCTGGTTTGTCCCCACCTACCCTAATTAGTTAATGTAAATGTAGAAACAGGTATGAGAAGTACATCAAAGTCACAACTTAAAATTAAAATATAAAATTACTTTACCGATCTGATGTCCGATGATGCATCTGCAAACCAGAACAGTGAAATAATGAAACAAAGACAGTGGGTGGAAAAAGGGGAAACCTGAAAGCCTAGACCTCCAGTGGGTCTAAATCTGGTAGCCAGAGGGCATGATGCCAGGACAAGGATCAAGAGAAAAGCTAGATAAATTAATGGGACATATTAATGGCATGGGGTTGAAGAGAGCCCATGGTATGAATATGCCAGTTCTCTATGTCCAAGAGGCTCTTGTGGTCTGATGTGCAAGAGTGGATAGCAGTCACAGAGATATCTAATGTCACTCTGTGGCTTGATCTTTGAAATGAGAAGCCACAGTATTCCCTTCTTCCAGATGAATTAATAACTGGGATAATGTAATATTGTTAGTTGTAAACTAATAAATAATAAAACTAATGTAAAAAATAATTTTTTTCTAAAAAAACCACATACAGAATAAATACACAAAATCAAAATCAAATACAGTAAAATGGTTTCCTAAACTCCATTTCCCTGTATTAGGTCATCTACTTGGGGTTTACTGTTTCATTGTGGTTACTCTGTATCTCGCTGGTGAAACCTTCATACCTGCATGCGCAAGCACTAGAAAACAGATTTACTTACGACAGACAAAGATGCAAACATAAATATTGTAGGTAGTATAAACAATCTGTTGAACATATATTTGTGTGAGTACTGGCTGTTTTTTCTTCAGTTTCAGATGGTAAGAGAAGGTAAAATGCATGGTTTTCTTCGAATGTACTGGGCTAAGAAAATTTTGGAGTGGACAAAATCTCCAGAAGAGGCTCTTACAGAGGCTATCTTCCTAAATGACAAATACAACCTCGATGGAAGAGATCCAAATGGTTATGTTGGTAAGTCTGGTCATAATATAACTAATGGTTATGTTGGTAAGTCTGGTCATAATATAGCCAATAATTTGCAGAATAGAGCCTATATCATTATCAAGAAAGGCAGATAAGATCCAACAATCAGTTATAGGCCGTAGTAACACAAATACCAATGTTATAATAATGAATAATAATAATAAGTGTTATGAATACCTACCACAGCTAATAAAAAGATGATAAAAACAATGGTAATAATATAAATGAGGATTTCAACTTATAATTTGGGTTCAATACAAGAAGATGTGCCTACATTTTAACAAAACAAATCTTAAACTTGAATCCTACAATATTTAACACAATGAAATATTGATAAAAACACATTTTACAGTTGCTAGATGCATTGATCTTCTGACAAATGCATCAATCTGTGCTATATGCAAGGAGCCCAGTCCTCTTTTCGCTCTTTCCCCCCCCCCCCCCCCCCCCCCCAAAATGACTGTTCGCGTGAGGGGGCTCTCAGTGCGAGGCGTACAGATCAATTCATCCGGCAGCAGTCCTAGCGAATTTTTAATTTCTGATTAAATAACCATTTTTACAAGGTTTACTAGTATTGTGATTACAGTGACATCACAAAAGCTGTGCACACTATACCAAAGTTGGGATGGAACTGCGCATAATATTAAAAAATTGGAATGTAGGCACTTGTTCTTTTACTGTACCATAGTTTGTCATATCTAATTATATATTTAACATAAGGATGTCAACTCAATTTTGAATCTATGACCAACATGGTGCCCCATTCATTCTATTGTGTCTCTTTCTTGTGTCTGTGGTTAGATATTATTCTAGTTTCTTGTCTAACTCTTTTATATTTCTTCATGGTGTGCAATTTCATTGCGCTTCTATCTTTTTTTAATATAAAACATAAAGTATTATCATTTCTGTTAGTCCTTTGGCAGGATGCTACACCGACACTATTTATTTTAATTTTTTTAAATATTGTACATTAATATTTTGTCAGTATTAATTGTTCTTGTTATTATATTTTTCTTCAGACGAATATCCTTATGATCAAAACGTCTACCATGCTCATCCTTATTAATTTTATTATCATTGTTATGATCATTTTGTTATTAGTAGTGGTAGGTATATGTAAATACTTATTTTGTAATTTATATTTGTAATTTACAGAATGCTGCATTCATCAAAGTCTTTTGAAGGATTTCTAATCTTCAGCTTCTTCTCGCATCATCAGGTGCCGTGCCAATTGGCATAGGCGATCATGGATCTCCACAGTTATCTATTTCAATATATTTTCTCAGTATCATTTTTTACTCTTTTCTATGCCATGATGTCAGACTGTCTAATATTCTCTCACATTGTCATCCTCAATCTATCTTGCCATTGTAACTGTCTTTATTACTTCTTCTCTCACCATCGTAAATTTGATGCCTAGAATTCCTTTAATATCTTGTGGCCATTATCTTCTTTGTTGTTATCTGGAACATCTTCCTGAAATCATGCCTTCCATTACTACGCTTTCTAAACCGATATCAATGTCAGTGAAAGAATGACATCATTTTTGGTCACATTATGGAGCATATATACCATGTCCAAATATCAGACTATTTTCTGTATAGTATGCTCAGAATTGAATTGAGCCCCACAGAAAGATGAGCACTCTGGAGAATGACCAATATATGAACAGATATGTCTTGAGCCCACAGAAAGCTGAATACTATGGAGAATAACCAATATATAAACAGATCTTGAATTGAGCCCCACAGAAAGATGAGCACTAGGAAGAATAATCAATACATAAACATATTTAATTGAGCCCCACATAAAGATGAGTATACTCAGGAGAATAACTAATATATAAAAATATTTAATTGTGCCCCAATAGGAAAATGAGCACTTAGGAGAAGCAGAATAGCTACAGAAGAAATTTTAAGTGTCATTCATCTCTGACACGTGATGATGATATTTTGTTTCATCCACTAGAAATTCAGTGTTATGTCCATGTCCAACAAGCTGATAAATACAGTTAGAGGATTTTCCCAGAAATATATACATGCCTAACAAGCAGTTAGTGGGCTTTCCCAGAAAAGATCTTCATAAACACAACTTCCCTAGCAAAGAGGAATGCTGCTTTTTTCCCTTTTCTTTAAAGAAACACCCCCCCCCCCCCACTCTTTTAACAATGTTGTATCTATGACCTTGTCCTTGACTTTTTGTTGATGGCAAATAAGCCCTAAAAGCCATTGGGCAGGTTAAGCATGAAGTACTGGTAATCTCTTTAGATAATGTTTGAGCTGCCAATGTCTTTCTAACCAGTCTCCACTGTTGAGCTGCAGCATTTCTCCGTTTTTACAAGATGCTGAACCTTTTCATTTAATTGCAGAGCTCCATATAGCCCTGTTCCATGTAGCATTTGTCCCATGATTCGCAGCCAAAAACATTCAGTGAGGTTTTTAGAATAACTGTAATACCATAGATTTTAAGAAAATCATTGATCTCGGGTGAGAAAAATACTGCCCATGGACCAAATCTATCCCAATAAGTCATTTTTACTGGCCCACTAGGCTGATTTAACGTGACTATATAAACTGGCAACTGAGCTCAAGAAATTTAAACCATAAACTATCTGAACGCTAGAGCTTCTAAGCTTGTTACTCCATCCCATGTGAGATTGGTGCAACCCTTAAAGGTTGCCTGCCTCTGTCATAGATAATGCTGTGTGTCATAGATAATACTCTTTCATAGATAATACTAGTCATAGATAATACTCTTTCATAGATAATACTAGTCACGTGCAAAAGGGGTTCTCTGTTTCTGATGGCAAGACGTTTCTGAAGACAAGATGTTTGTAACAAAGTGAAACTGTTAAATATGACCACACTTCATGATATTGATGCGACCACACTTCATATTACTGCATTGCTTAAATTGCCTTTGGTGATTCCTTTGACATTATATATGTTTCATTTTTGTGGTTTAGGCTGTATGTGGTCTATATGTGGAATACATGACCAAGGATGGCAAGAGAGAGCAGTGTTTGGAAAAATCCGATATATGAATTTTGAAGGTTGCAAGCGCAAGTTTGATGTGCAAGCATTCATCAGACAGTACAAGGCTCAAACATAAAAATATGAACTGTCAATTTATACAGTTTTTACTCATTTAAACTAAGACAAATACATTGGACAGTCAACATTTATTCTAAGACAAACACTTTGGACAGTCAATATTTGTAATATGCATATTGATAAACAGTAACATTTTATTCTGCTCTCGTTCTCAAACCCCTGTTGGTTATCAGGATGTAGTCCAGAGAACATAATGTAATGTCATGGTCTACAGCTTGACTGTGATATCAGTATATCTGCAACAGGCAATTTTAGCAAAGCTATTGCATTGCTGTGAGCTATATGATGGGATAGCTAAATTCACCCCCAAAACCTCCTTAGTTACTTTCTATGACATGCATAGCTTGGCACAGTGTTACTATATTTTTTCTCCCCATTCAAGCCTGACAACACACAGGCCATATTGATACCTAATATTCATGGTTTTTCACAAGTAGTGAATTTGAAAGATATTGACATCTCATGGTTTAAGAAAACTGTCCATGTTGATGAGTTTTCATATGTCTCTGCCATGTTGTTGCATATTATTCTTATCAACTTTTAATCAATTCTCTATTATCTTGGTATATTCCATTCTTTATTTCTGGGCTACATCAACCATCTGTAATGTTAGTCCATCAAGGTATTTCTGGGCTATTCAACCATCTATAATGTTAGTCCATCAAGGTATTTCTGGGCTACATCAACCATCTATAATGTTAGTCCATCAAGGTATTTCTGTGCTACATCAACCATCTATAATGAATATGCTTCAGAAAGTGAAAACAGGTGATGTACGTAGGGGATGGGTGATGTCATTAGAGAGAGCTAAAATGCAGGTATCACTAAAAAAAAAAACAACACACTTATATTTGTCCCCGGACACCGGGCATGGAGGAAAACGAACTGGCTGATCAATTTGCTAACCTTGCCACCACAACAGATGCTCAGCCTATGGATCGAGCATCCACTCATTGCTCTTTGTGAGTCCTCAGATTTTGAGATGAATGAGCATTATTCAATATCAAGAATACACGAATTGGGAGTGAGGATGGGCATGGCCCGTAGAGAATCCCTAACAAAGATTTCAAAAAGAGCAATGAACCAACATAGAGTAGGAACCATCAACCGTTATTTCCTGAGTGATTTGCTGAAGCAGAGATCTTAGCACCTATAGGCGTGTCCGGTGTGCAAAAAGGATAATCAACGTACCTAATATCAACCATCTATAATGTCAGTCATAACAGTCAAGGTGAGCTGAGTTATGAACCAGCATCATAACACACAGTTTGTCTATAAGTGCTTAGCTGCCCCAGGTCAGTGGCTGACCATAAATAGTTGCCCCTAGGTCAGTGAATGACCATAAATAGCTGTCTAACATCACCTGTTGCACTTGCTCAATAACAGTGGTGCTATTCCTCTTCCTTCTCTGAGAATGAGCCCTGTTTCCCTACTTCCTTGATGGGTGAACCACGGAAATAATTTTTATTTCAAACCACCCCATCGAGACCAATTCCTTGAAGTAGAGATGGGGCTTAGTCCAGACAACAGAGGCAAGAAACTGAGATAGTTGGGCAACCCCCTAGATTGAGCAGTACCACAGTTCTGCTTAAGCAAGCACATGTGCTGATATCGGAGATACCAGGCCTAGAGGCACACCACCAACCATGGTATCATGCAACACAGCAAGATAACATACCTTCAAAACAAAACAAATTCAAACCACAAATAACAAACTTGAAACCCTGGTCAGTAGATGAGTTACATACACTACACTACCATGGTTTCTGTAGAAGATGATATGTGAACACAATACAATATAAAAGTCAAGAGCTGCTTGTATTATATATATGTATGTATGTATATATATATATATATATATATATATATATATATATATATATGTGTATATATATATATATATATATATATATATGTGTATATATATATATATATATATATATATATATATATATATATATATATATATATATATATATATATATGTATGTGTGTGTTATAGGGATTATTACTTGAGCTACTGACAAAAATGCTATGAGCTATACGCTGGTTGGCAACATTCTCCTATATTGAGATGGACAGAGTACAGTGATGTCAATCCTCTTTTCCCATAGAACCAACATAACAACACTGTCAAGAGTTGTGTAAGAATGAGGGTTAGTCAACAGAACAAACCATGGTTCAAATGTTTAGGCTTTATAATTACTTGAAAGAAGCAATTCTCCAAAAAGTTTAACAGCTATAGTTGAGATAGTGGAAAGAGAAGATGTACTCAATGAATGAAGTTCTGAATACATCTTTGTGCATTCCTGAATCTGCTTTTCATTCTTTTGGAACTTAATTACATGAGAAGCACCTTCAAACACATGTGTTTGTTTAAATGTTATTAGTGATTATCTAAATGTCATTTGTGCTGGTATTTTTTTATAAATATAATTGTTTCTTTTAACTGTCTTCACTACTTCCTGTTCTTTATTTTAGTTTAGACTCATCATATGTTAATTTTTATTTGTGCATCATTATACCAATGCATATATTTACATTTTTGTGTGTGAATAAACGTAATTTATGTTCTACTTATGTTATTTCCATTACTAAATGAATCTTCTTTATTGTATTCTTCTATCTGCGTTTTGTTTATTACAATGTGGAAACAGTCTGTGACCTTTTGTTTATTGTTATTTATTTTGTAATAGTTAGTTGAATAAGTAGGAACTCAATTTGGCCCCTTTCAACAAATAAAACAAGGAGTTAGGGATGTTTACTTTCACCAGACCTGTTCTCTTTATACAGTGAAAACATAATGTGTGCAATAGTTGATATCCCAGGAATATAATTGTTGAGGACATAACATAAATAACACTGGCAACATGAAATCATTACTGATTTAAAAAGGCCCTGGTCGTAGTATCTTGGTGTGCTAAAAATGAATGTAACCATTAACAAACGAATATAACAAAGACAAGCCTTAGGCTCCACACATATGCTGTACAACACAGCTTTCACAGTGGTTGAATGGCAAAAGACCGTCAATGCCGTTTCAATGCCAGTCACCCACAGACTGAGAGACTAGAGAGAGTTCAAAATTAAGTGATCGGATCACAAGGAATACACACAAATATCATGTGTGTCTATGAGATTTCTCCTTGATTTTCCGAGCATATTTCACAAAATTGATATGTGTTATGCCCGTGCATACTTCAGAGTGAGTTCTGACATAGACCACCCACTATACAATGAGCTCCCTAGTGTGAAGGGAATCAGGCTCAAGAGAGGCAAATCATGGATGGCTCATGCCGAGGATACCCTTAAACAGATTTGCATCCCAGATTGCATAACTTCTGATGAGGAATGGATACCTATTCCTGTGGTCTTTCAAGAGGCAGTCAAGACTGTCATTACATTAAATAGAGAGTTCAGGGAACACAGCCCTGTGAGGTTGGATGCTGAGGTGAAGGTACTCATCTGCGAACATGTCGATGACACAGATGGGTCGTCATCTGTCACCACCGATGCACATGGAAGAACAGTGCACAAAGGCCGTTGAGCCTTTGCTGCACAAACAAGCAGTCTCACAATGGAAGTATTTGCTGTAATGCAGGCACTTAACTGGCTGGGATCACAAGCCTATTCCCATGCGTGCATATTAAGTGACTCAATGAATATGATTCAGAAGGTCAAAACAGATGATGTACGTAGGGGATGGGTGGAGTCTTTAGAGAGCTAAAATGCGGCATCATTACGAATCTTTGTTCCCGGACACGCGGGAGTGGAGGGAAATAAACGGGCCAACAAATTAGTTGGCCTCGCCACCATAACAGACTATGGACCGAGCGGACATACTCATTGTTCTTCGTGAATCCTCACATTCAGAGGATTTTGAGATAAGTGAGCGTGTCTAAATATCGAGAATAATGCGCGAATTGGGAGTGATGATAGGCGTGACCCGTAGAGAACACCTGGCAAAGATTTAAAAAAGAACAGTGAACCAACATAGAATGAACCATCAACCGTTATATGCGGTATATATATATATATCGCAACTAAGCTGTACCACAAAATATTCCCTTCTCAGAACTATATCCTGCTAATCTGCAGAAGTTTGAGAGAACGAAGGCCAGAAGAAGAAGCAGCAGCATGCTGTAATTTAGAGAAATAAATGCGTTGTCATAATATAGGCCGGCCTGTATGCAATATCTTTACCTATCCGTCTGATACACCCGATGTCAGGAAGTATTCTGGGTCACTTTCTCCACTGTGATATGGAACAGCTAACGGAATCCCAACACTTCCTTAGGTTTCTCTTACGACTTGCACGGCAAGTAACAGTGTCGCTCTTCTTTGTTCCCTGTTTGGCTATCTATCTAACTATACGCTTTGGCCCCTTGTTTGTGTCAGGGGTAGAAGAGTTTTCTGAAGATGGCCTTGTGTGCTGTTTGTAAGCCTGTTCCTGTGGCTTCTTTGATTTCTGTGATCTATCTTTTACATGGCCTGCCTCTAGCTTTATAGCCGTTATGTCTATGTGTCATGGCCATCTGTGGCAAGCTGTCTGTTGGTAGTGTGGAAGCGTGTAAAAACCACTTGATCTGTTTTCTTTTGATGTTTTCCAATACTGGTATTCTCATTTGGCGCACGTATAAAACAAATTGAATGAATCAACGTCAGATGAAAAAAAAACAGGACATGCAGAATTTTTTCTTGATATTTTTTCTTCTTTTAACTATATTTCTTGCGTGATTTAGCCTGTTTGTTAATTGTAAAAGTATTACATTTATTTTGTAAACAGATTTACTGCAGTACTACTACATATATTATTGATTAAATTGGCGACAATGTCCCAGCGCTATGTGTTAGTTGTTAGTTCTTGCGATCTTTCCAGTCAAAGATGGTCGATAATAACTTATTGTGAGCGAGCATTTGAGAATATTGATAATGACTTTCATCTTGGGAGAATAATGTGGTAGTTTCCCATTGCTGTTCACATCCATATGGGGGATACTTCTCAGAATCATCATGAAGAGAGTGAGAAACAAAATAAAATCAGAAATAAGTTCAGAACAATGTGGCTTTGTAAAAAGGCAAAGATACCAACAGTGCTATATCTATATTGAGAACATTAATAGAGAGGTCTATAGAGGTAAAAACAGATCTGTACCTCTGTTTTATAGACTTCACGAAAGCATTTGATAAAGTTAAACATGGTGAAGTTATACACATGCTAGAGAATTTGAACATTGATAGTAAGGATTTAATAATCATCAAGAACATGTACTGGCAACAAACATCAGCAATAAGAGTAGGAAATCAATTTGGCCCTTTTCAACAAATAAAACAAGGAGTCAGACAGGGATGCATGCTTTCACGAGACCTGTTCTCTTTATACAGTGAAAATATATTGTGTGCAATAGTAGATATCCCAGGAATATCAGTGGGAGGACATATTATAAATAATTTGAAATATACGGATGACACTATTCTGATTGAAATAAATGAGGAAGACCTTCAAGATTTAACTAATGTAGTAGTCACAGAAAGTAAAGAGAAAGGCCTCTTCCTAAATATCAAGAAAACAGAAGTAATGGTTATTTCAAAGAAACAAAATAACACACCTTGCAAGATCAAAGTGCATGACATAGTATTAAAACAGGTCCACCAATTCAAATATTTAGGTACAATGATTACAGCAGATGGAAGAAGTTCAACAGAAATAAGAAGCAGAATAGGGCAGGCAAAAACAACATTCAGGAAAATGAAAAATATATTGTGTAATATGACCTTGTCATTAGAGGTGAGAAAGATAGTTATGCAGTGCTATATAATCGCTATACTAACATATGGGTGCGAGTCTTGGACAATAAACAAACTAGAAAGTGAGAAATTAGAGGCAACAGAGATGTGGTTCTACAGAAGAATGCTGAGAATACCATGGACTGCCAGAAAAACTAATGTAGAGGTTTTGAATGAGTCAAATACGAAATGGACCTTAATCAAATATATAAGAGCATCAAACACCACATTACAAGATCTAGATGAAGTGCAAAATCAGGCACTTAGAATAATGTTAGGAGCAATGAAATCAACACCCATAGCAGAGATGCAGAAAATGGGAAGAATTCAAACACTTGGCGAACACAGAGACACAAAAGTGCTAATTCAAGTAGAAAAGTTTCAGTGTATGCCAAGTCATCCAACGAAGGAAAGATTCCAAAATCTAGCAATGGGGCGACTGAAAAGAAGCAGCTTTATCCACCAAGCTAAATGACTCCGTAGACAACTTACAGACCTGCCTGAAGTTGACAGCCCCTTAATGTCTGTACCAGAGCAAACCCTGTGGAGTGAAAGGCATGGAATGCCAATATACATCCAGATCCATTTGAAAGGAATAATAAGCGAGGATGAACAGAACAGTGTGCAGCGAAGGACAGTCACCCTCAGTTTCCTGGATGAGGAATATCCACAAGATATGTGGGTCAGAGTATACACAGATGTGTCAGCACAGAATGCAGTGAGGAATGGTGGTGCAGGTGTATATATAGAATATCCACACAAGCCTAGAGATACAATCAGAACACCAACAGGGAAATTCAGCAATAATTATGATGCACAAATCCAGGCAATTATTGTGGCAACTAAAAAACTGCTGCACTCCAACTCTGGCCTACAGCCTGTGGTATTCCTGACAGATACAAGGTTAGTGCTTCAAGCTCTCCAGTCTGGAAAACTAAAAGACTTACAAAAACTACTTAGCGAATTGTCTTACCAGTATAGGGTAACCATGCAGTGGATACCCTCTCACTGTGGAATACCAGGAAATGAAAAACCAGACCAACTTGCTAAGGAAGGTGCTGTTGAAGACCAACCAGATGTACCAATCACCTACAATCAGAAAAAAACATGATCAAGTCAATAAGAAAGCTACAAACACCAACACAAGATAACTATCACATTATGAACAGATCAGAACAAGTTATAATTCTATCAGAACAGGACACAACCGACTCCGCAGTCACATGTATACAAAGTTCAAGATTGGCAACACGGCCATGTGGACAGGCAGCACGGAATGCCAAACATATACTTCAAGAGTGTTCTGAGCATGAAACGCTGAGGCAGACATATTGGCCAGAGGAAACAACACTGGAATCACAGCTCTATGGACCACTGTATGAACTACAAAAGACAGTGAGTTTTATTCATGAGACAGAATTACAGATATAGACATGTTTCAAGTGAACGAAAGAAGAAGAACAAAAATATAAGAAAAAGGCAATCTTCTTTTTTTTTGGCCACTTCATAAGACAGGCAGGTTTGGAGAACGTAGTCACAACAGGCAAAATTTAAGGCACCAGAGACAGAGGGCGACAACGTGAGAAAATATTAGACAGTTTGACAACCTGGCACGGCAAGGAAACAACAACGACCTTGATACATAATACTGTGGACAGAGAGCTGTGGAGAGCCATGACTGCCTACACCAGCCAGTATGGCACCTGATGATGATGATCATATGCTACCGGGTTTGATAGAATCAGTGTTTCCATTGGGGAAGAGAGTTCACTAGACGGCAATTGTGCAGTTATATATCGGATTGATTAAATATGTCTAGCTGCGGCAGGTCAACTCTCCCAGAATTGCAGTGTTCAGAAGACCACGTTCTGGAAAGAATATGTCACATGAATGAGTGTGTCATTTTGGTGCTTTTCACACCTGATCTAATACTTTTTCAAAATAATTGGTGCCTTTTCGAAATAGTGCGAGCGCTAGTTTAGTGCTTTTCTAAAAAAAAAAAAGGAGATGACATGCCGTTATATTGAAGTATCTTCTTATAGAAGCTTCATGGCACGTCATCTATACAATCCCGTAGTCGTAACCTTCGATAACAGTTACCATATTGTTCCAACAGGCCGACATTGTGCTTGAACTAGTTAAATGGCACGGCGTGGGTGGGCGGAACCACAAAGAAACCTATCGCAGGGGCCAGAGTTGTGCCCTGATGTCGACGTTTGTTTCGGCGGCATTAGACTCGAAACACCATCGAGTCTGGTGGCTGCTGGAACAGAGGGCGGAGCACTTATGGGAATGCCCCACGTGCTGTGAGGACAGTTTCTAATCAAGAATCAAGATTTTCTATTTTTTTAAAAAGTAATAGGGCTTATCTCTATGCTATTTAATGCTTTCTTAATTTTTGTGAGTGAGGGGGGGGGGGGGGATAATATGGAAATATCAAACTATGAATAGCTAGAGAAATAGGTTGCCATTTAAATACATTTTGAAATAATTCCACTTGAACTCAAATGTTCTTACAATACAGTTAAATGATGCTGTGTAAATATTACTGCCATTATCTTACTCAAACATTTGCCTTCGCTCCAGCATCTTCGTTGTGATCGCACGACAATTTACTTTCTCATTAGGCCTATATCTGCTTCATTGTGAGCAATAATTATCCTCAGTATTTAAGAATACGGTGGCACAATTATTATAGTCTTTACAATGGCCAATAAGAAGCTCATCATCATCACGTGACATTCATTCCAGAACGTTGTCTTTCCAATTGATGTCCTGAACCCGACTCTATCCTGTGCCAATCTGTCTGCCTTCTCCAATGATATCTTTATACAGTATTTGATGGCATCTGTCCATCTCCTTCTATGTATACCTCTACTTCTACATCCCAGAATTCTGCCCTCTAATATGTGTCTTTTCATGACACTTTGTCTTTTTTAAATGACAGAAATGTTTTCTATAAAATATTGTATTCATCAGCCATCATTCCTCCATATTCATCATACTCATACCTCACTGTTCTTTACCTTTCCTGTCCAGGAAATACTTAATATTGTCCTATGACACTTCAGTTCGAATGTATATATTATTTTTGCTTTTCTTCTATTTCTTGTCTAAGTCTCGCAGCATATGTTGCAACTGGAAAAATATATGATCTAAGAAGTAAACTTTTGTCTCTTTATAACAATTTGTTCATATATTTTTAATTTCGCTAGTGCTAACCTTTTCCTTAATTCCATTGAACAATCAAAGTGCAATAACAAGCTATAAATGATAATTATGAAATGCTACATCTATTTATATTTATATATGGCTCAGAAACATGGACAATGAACTAGCAACTAGAAGACAGAATTGATACCTTTGAGATGTAAATATGCCCCTATAGGCCTATAGAAGAATATGGAGAACTGCATGAAAGAGAAGAAAATGAACAAATATGTTCTAACAGCACTATTCTTCTTCTTTCGTTCACTTAAAACATGTCTATATCTGTCATTCTGTCTCCTTTATAAAACTCACTGTCTTTTGTAGTTAATACAGTGTCCCATAAAGCTTTGATTCCAGTGTTGTTTCTTCTGGCCAATATGTTTGCCTCAGCGTTTCATACTCAGAACAATCTTGAAGTATATGCTTGGTACTCCGTGCTGCCTGTCCACATGTACACATGGCCGAGTTGCCAATCTTGAACATTGTGTACATGTGACTGCAGCGTCGGTTGTGTCCCGTTCTGAGGCGTAGAATTACAACGTGTTCTGATCTATTCATAATGTGATAACAATTAGACTTACGTAAAACACAGGTTTATATATCGTCTCAATGGGACACCATAGACTATATCTAACACTAGTGGGTAATGATGGGCAATGATGAGCACACAAGAAATCATAAAAATTACAATACACAAATCATATTCAACGTTTCAACCAAAAGGTCTTTATCAAGACACAAACAAAACATTAAAAGACGACGAATAGAAAAATTATCACAACGTCCAACGGAAATGATATGCCGGAAGGTCAGAAAGTACATAAAAACATTTGGTTTTTATCTGTCAGGAATACTACGGGCTGTGGGCCATGATTTGAAGTTCAGCAGTTTTTCAGTCGCCACCCTAATTGCCTGGATTTCTGCATCACAATTATTGCAGAATTTCCCTGTTGATGTTCTGATCGTATCTCTAGACTAGTTTGGATATTCTATACATACACATGTACTTCCGCTCCTCACTGCATTTCTGTGCTGACCCATCTGTGTACATTACCACTTTGATCCCTTGTGGTAGCAACTGGTACTTTTCTTTCTGACCAAGCTATTGTGGTACCAATTTTCAGCAACTAGGTCATTGATGTAAACCAAGAAAAGTGTTGGTGACAGGACTCCATGACGCAGTAGGACTTTTTTGAGTTGTTTTATGTAACTGTGGCACCCTCCACTTTGTCGGATACCCTCCGACCATTTGGTTATTTATATTGGACTTTTTTTTTATCTTGCTGCCATCCAATTGTACCCTGGCTCTTCTATTATGCAGGTATGCTTTTACTCATTTGTACATTCTTGAGTTAACCCTGCAATTTTGTAATTTCTTTAAGAGCCCTTCTTTCCAAACCTTTTCTAATGCTTTCCTGAGATCTATCCATGCCGCTAGTACCAGTTTCTTATCTTGGAAGGCGTCTTCAATCTTTGGGAGAGGTAGGTTGCCTGATATTCAGTAGAGTAGTACTATCTGAAACTTGATTGCTGCGATACCAGAAGATTTTTACTTTCAATGTACCTAGGGTTGCCATCCGTCCCGCTTTTTCCGGATTGTCCCACTTTTTCATCAAAAATTAATTGTCCCGCCTAAGGGTCTGGGGGACAGCAATTTGTCCCGCTTTTTAATCCAGCCAATTATAAACTTAGCTGCACCGAGTTTTATGACTACGTAATCCAGCGACAAGATCTTCTCACTCAGAGTCTGAAGTCAGACAAATATGAGATGCAGCCGACACCGACTTAAGAAACTGCAAATCAAGGTAAACATGTTTTTTTATTAATTAAAAAAATTACTGGTACAGGTATTAGAATTATAATGTAATAATAATTAGTCTATGTGTGTGCTATCTCTGACTTTTCCTATGGCTATTATGCTTTACATGATGTGTCCCGCTTTCGCATCTAAAAAAGTACCATTTGTCCCGCTTTCTGCTTCGAAGGTTCTGGCAACCCTAAATGTACCACTGCATCCTAATTTTTCAAAAGTATTAAATCTATGCGAGTAAGAGAAGAGAGCTATAATCCCATAACAATTATCAATTATAAAAATGGCAAACTATTAGTGAAAAGCATGAATAGGAAAGCAAGATGGAAAGAATACTTCCAGGAATTATACAACCCAACAATAACAACAGAATATAGACCCACCAACGCTCAAAAAGATATAGAAGCCACAGAGCCAATTATACTAAATCAAGAAATAGAAGAAGCATTAAAACATAGCCCAAGTAATAAATCACCAGGAAAGGACGGTATACCAAGCGAAGAAATAAAAGCGTGTAGAAATACAGGAGTCCAATGGTTAGCCAGACTATTCACAATAGCTTGGTCAGAAAGAAAAGTACCAGATTACTGGCAAAAATTAGTAATTGTACCACTATGGAAAAACAAAGGTAATCAGAGAGAGTGTGAATTTATAGAGGCATCTCCTTGTTAAGTCACACAGATAAAATCTACGCAAAAATAATAGAACAAAGAATGCGATACATTGCAGAACCACAGTTGAGCCCCTCTCAGTTTGGCTTCAGAAGGGGAGCAAGCTGTACAGACTTACTTTTCACACTGAGACAACTGAGTGAAAAAGAAATTGAATACAATCAAGATTTAAACACCGTATTTGTAGACCAGGAAAAGGCATTCGACAGAGTAGATAGAAACATTCTATGGGAAACCTTAGAAATGTATAACATCAGAGGACAACTGTTAGATAACATAAAAGCGATATATCAAAAATGCCAAAGCTCAGTAAGAACAACAGATGGAATGACTGAACCTTTTGAAACAAGATCTGGAGTAAGATAAGGATGCGTACTTTCACCCCTACTTTTCAACATAGGCCTATACATGGAATAATAAAAGAAGCTCATATCAACAAAGAGGAAAACATTGCAAATAAACCTGATGAAGAACGAAATCAATGAACTATTATTTGCTGATCATCAAAGTTTAATATACAAAGATGAGGAAACTTTGCAAAAGCACATCAATGCATTGTTGTTAGCATGTCAGAAGTACAACATGAAAATTAATGTACAAAAAACAGAAGTTATGAAAATTAGCAAGACTTCAACACCAATGAATATAACAATAGATAACACCAAAGTGAAACAAGCCAAAGAATTTAAATATCTAGGCAGCATTTTTTCCGAAGATGGAAGACTAGACAGAGAAATAGAAACAAGGTGCCAGAAAGCAAACACAGTGACCTACCAACTTTCACCATTACTTCTTCATCCAAAGATCAAGATGGAAATTAAAAAACAAATAATATCTACAATTTTATACCAACACTGTGCTACCAATGTCAAACATTGTCTTTAACAGCTTCGCAGCAAAGAAAAATCGTCACATGTGAAATGAAGTGTCTGAGGAAAGCTGCAATGGTTACCAAACTAGATAAAATAAGAAATGAAGAAATTAGGAAAAGTGTTGGTATAATATCATGTATTGAACATATTGAGAGACAGCAAGTAAAATGGTTCGGTCACCTTATGAGAATGAAGCCAAACCAAATACCAATAAGAGCATATAATACAAGAATATCCGGGCTCAAAGCCAAAGGTAAGACCAAGTAAACGGTGGATAGAAAACATTAAGATAACCTTGAACAAACATGCGCTGAATGCAACCTCGGCGACACATCTGGCCTTGAAACGACAGCTTAAGATACCACCCCTAAGCTTAACGGCAAGTGTGAATGCGATCAACAATCGTTCACCTGGGAATAGACAATAAACTGCATCCTAAGATTTATAATGCGTTCCATTGTTTTGCAAAAACTGCTTGTGATGCTGATGGACCTGTAGTTGGAGACTGTGTTGCCATTTTTTCCTGATTTGAGGAGTCGTATCATTATTGCTTCCCTCCATGCCTGTGGAACATTACCTGTGGTCCAGCTTGTGTTAACAATCTGCAGTAGCTTTGCTTTTGCTGCAATTCCCAGGTTTTTAATCATTTCATTGGACACTCCATCAGCCCCAACCCCAGGGGACTTTTTCATTTCCAATTTGGATATTCTTGCTCCAATTTTTTAATTGTGATTGGACCAACGGTATAGGTTCGCCTTGTCCAATGTTCTGCTGGTTCTCTTGAACCTCTCGTTGTTTGTCTGGACTAACTTTGAAGTTATTGTCTTTAGCAAAGGAATCTGCAAAGTAATCAGCGGCATGTTTACCTGTTAAAATGTTTCTATCTTTGTAAAGTGTAGTGTGATCCTTGTATTTCTCCCTGTACCTTAATCATTTAGGTGTTTTACCAGTTTCCATAATTTCCTAGTGTCTCTTTCAAGGTTCAGAGACTGTTTTTACTTTCCAGCTGCTCCGTCTGGCTTGTAACTTGGCTCTTTGAAATTTAGTCTGTGTTTGCTATTTGTTGTGGTGTTCTTGGCTAGGTTTGTTCTCTGTCTGCTGTCTAGATGTTTCCATCTCATTTTACAGCTTCATCATTCCAGTAGGGTTTGTAGTTTTTGCGTGCCCCCCCCCCCGGGTATGGTTTTACTAGCAGCATGTAGTATGCACCTATTAAATTCACTCACTGCTCTATTGATGTCTTTATCCATGTTCATGTCCTTAGCTGGAACACTAGTTAAATGCTGGTACATTTTCCAGTCTGCCGTCTTATAGTTCCACCTAGTGAGTGTGCTGCTGTTCACGACAAATTCATTGTGGATTTCCAACACCTCTCTTGTCCATGTGATCATAGTCCCATCTCTGAGAGTGGCTGTTGAAGTCACCACACACCAGAAGTCTCTCTTTTTCTGGGATTGTGTCTAATGCCAATGGTTTATCACTTAGGCAAAAGTACTTCAGGAAATATAATTCTGTACTGTCTGTCTTTAGGTGCAGCATCTGGTATTCTGCTATTCTGCTCCATCCATATACACTTCCAGCTAACATGCAGTGATATTGTTTTTAACAAGTGACAGAATCCCACCCTTTCGTCTGTCATTTCGGTCAGATCGGTAGCACAGGTAACCTTTGATTTTAAAGGCTATATCGCTGCTGAGGTGTGTTATTTTGAGAAATGCAGCGCACATTAACTTGTTCTTCACATAGGAAATTTTCAAGTTCCAATTTGTTACTGCATCCATCTCTTTTGCTGTTGACACCCTTCGTATGCCAGTGCATTATTTTTATTTGTTCGTTGGTTTGTTGGCCAGTAGATCTATTCCCTTGCCTCCTGGCTCCTCGGGACAATTGAGAAGGACTTCCAGTAATTGAGGATGAGCACTTTCGAGATGTAGGGCCCGGCACCGTCCCTGCTTGAAAATCCGACAAAGGGTAGGCGCCATAACTATTATTAGATATAGACATGTTCCCATTGTGTTTTGTGCGTGGCATCCTGATTAACTGTGCGTCTTCTGGCTAGTTGCCTCCGTCTTCAGCACATTGCTTACTTGGGCAGGACTGTGGACCTGCTCGGGTTGGACTGCCCGACCAGTCTTAGTTTCCAACCCCTGATGGCTGAAATAAGCCCCATCACCACTTCAAGGTGCTGGCCTCGATGAGGTAACATCACTATGAAAAAGTAACTATTAAAGGAAATAATAGTCAAACAAATAAAGTATATAAAGACACATGAAAAGACACGACCGCGTAATTGAGGGTAAAGTCATTGGAAGTAAGAGAAAGGCATAGATACAAGTGGAGGAAAAGCATCACGAGATGGACAGATTATGGTCTAACAGAGTGCACCCCCAAGGCAAGGGATAATGGAGGCCCGTTGCATCCAACCTTCTTTGCGGAGTTGTCGCCCCCAGTTTCTCTTGCCTTTAATCTTGCCGTTTGTAACTATGTTCTCCAAACATGGCCAAACAATGAAGATTGTCTTTTTCTTATATTACTGATTAAGCAATAAGACAACATATCAAGTCGTTTCCACAAGCTTCCAGACTACTAACAGACAACATGCCACAGATGGCCATACACATAGATCTAATTGTTATAAAGCCAGAGGCAGACCATGTAAAAGATGGATCACAGAAATAAAAGAAGCCACAGGAACAAGCTTTCAAACAGCATACAGGAAGGCCATCTCCAGAGAACTCTTCTACCCTGACGCCGCAAGGCAAACAAGGGCCACAGTATATAGATAGATAGACTGATTAAGCTCCGTCTCGCATTCGACTCTTTCAAACACCTCCACTTTAGTTTTCATGGCAGCCCATGGTATTCTCAATATTCTTCTATAGAAGCACATCTCTGCTGCCTCTACTTTCCCACTATCCTGTTTTTTCATTGTCCAAGACTCGCATCCATATGTTTAGTATAAGACTTATGCAGCACTGTCGAGAACTATTCGTCACCTCTAACGACAGCATAATATTTCACAATATATTTTTCTGAATGCTATCTTAGGGTTAGGGTTAGACGACGAAAGGAAATAAAGGGTTTAGCGAATATATATATAGATATACTTAAATTGTTGGACCTGTTTTAATACTATGTCGTTCACTTTGATCTTGCAAGCTGTGGTATTTTATTTCTTTGAAATAACCATTACTTCCGTCTACTCGATATTGAAGAAGAGGCCCTTCTCTTTACTTTCTGCCTCTACTACATTAATAAATTCTTGAAGATTTTCCTCACTTTTAGCAATCAGAACAGTCATATCTTATATTATTTATGTTTTGTCCACCCACTGATATTCCAGGAGTATTAACAATTGCACGCATTATGTTTTCACTGTATAAAGAGAACAGGTCTGGTGAAAGTACACATCCCTGTCTAACGACATCCTGTATTAGGTCTATATGTTGAAAGTATTAAATTGATTTCCTACTCTTATTGCTGTTGTTTGTTGTCAGTATATGTTCTTGATGATTCTTAAATCTTTACTGTCGATGTTCAAATTCTCTAGCATGTAGATAACTTCACTATGTTTAGCTTTATTTATTGCTTTTGTGTAGTCTGTAAAAGAAAATTACAGTTTCTAGTGCTTTAAAAAAACAATACCAAAAAAAATAAAAATTATTTCTTGCTCTTTTTTAGGCACGTTCTAGTACACTTTTGACAAAACGAGCTGGCAACAGTGCAGAAGTGAATAATTGCGAAATCAGGAGGACAATTTATTCAGAGTAGATGTTTGGGGAACCATGGAACGTCAGTATAGTAGAAAATATGACAAAACAACAAATGTAGACATATGATGTGCACAGTGTTGTTGTTTTTTAGTCATATGGTAAATCTAAATATTCATAACTAAAACGATAATATATATATGGTGTGATATATTCTTTCCAGAACTTTGTCTTCGTCGTTATCTTGTCACTGCATACTGGGGAGTCAGTCTGTCTGAATGCTTCTGTTCTAGGCAAGCAGGCCTCTAATGACCAGAGACTTGCATACATTCTTCGATGTCGCTGGTCCATCGTCTTCTTGGTTTTCCTCTTCTTCTCCTATCTGGCACTCTGCCCTCTAGAATCAGCCTTTCGATTCCATCATGTCGCTTTGTCCAAATTACGTATTTATTTTACTTTTAGGAGCCACCTTCAATTAAGTTTCAGTAATTTCAAAACTGCAATGTTTTTCTTTTTTTAAATCTTCTTTTTCTCTGTCCATGATATTCGTATGATCTTTCTGTAGCATTTAATTTCGATTGAATTTATTATTTTGGATATTGTCTTGTTTAATTGTCCAAGTCTTGCATATTTTAAAAAATGATGCCACTGGGAAAATACATGATCCTAATAAAAGGGTTACTTTAGCATTATTACTACTTTAACTTTGCCATAGCTTTTTTTCATTTGTGTTAGAGTTAGTGTTAATTTGAGTGTTGCAATTGCAAGTCTTCGTCTAATCTCGACTGACCAATCTCCAGCACTGTTTTAACTGTTTATATTTGCTCAAGATATTCAAATTTGTTTACACATTCTAGTTCTATATTGTCTATGTTGATTATTGGTTTGATCTTTGTTTTGTCTGTTGTCATAATTATTTTTTTCTGTGCGTTTAGATATAGATTTTGCTCTTTCTGTATTTCTTTGTTGTGATTAGCTGTTTCATTCGCTCAGGATGTGTGGTAAGGAGGACTGTATCATCTGCATATACATTCTGAATTTCTAGGCACCTTACTCCCATAGGTTGCCGTTTCTTTCGGGAGGAAAATCTGCTAATGTGACGCCATAAGGAAAACACACATTAATAATATAGGACTTATTAATGTTAGTCTAGACATTAACATTGGGAATTATTGACTGCTGATAATTAATACTATTATTAAACAAAGTTTACATAGGTTATTAATTCACAATGTACTTAGGTGAAGTTTGTTGTTGAATGAAACAGTCCCTTGCACAGCTGCAATGATCTTTATTTGTGTTAAAGTTTGTACCTCAGAAATATTTCAAAAGTTTCTATACCTTTGTGTAACTACTCACTCTACTTAAGTATCAAGTCCTTGCCCAACTGCACCACATGAATTTCATTATCATCAAACCAGTAGACAAAGTATGTGCACAAGGACTTGTACCTTCATGAAGGCTACCGACAGCTTCAAGATAATCATTTCTTTAGGGCCAAAGCTGAGGATATGATTGTGAAATGCAACAACCGCGGACCCTCAAGGAACTCTTATTAGTCATATCAACTCCTTTCCTCAGAAGCCTATAATCTGTGGATTCTTAAGAGCCTGAGTAAACTTGTGTTCAACATGCTGCCTAAAATCTACAAAGTGGAGGGCTCTGGCCATCCTATTGTATCGGCTTGCTCATGACAATACTGAGAACATTTCTAATTTCCTCAATGGCATATTTCTTCATAGACACACAAGAGACAAAAATATAGACACATAAGATAAAGCAAGACCACAGTCTACCCTAACAAGTGCAGGTGCCTTAGAGAGAGGCGGACCACAGCAATCAGGATGCTATACACCAACCCATGCAGTGGGAATATATTTAAGGCCAACAAAAGAAGACACAAGGGAAAAGAAATTTAAAGTACACAGGACAAGAAAATAGACATGATTACATAGAAATGTGTAGGTCTAATGGAAACTGACAGATATGGAAATATGTATCTACAGGCCCATGTCTAATAATGGAAACTGACAGATATGGAAATAATGTACCTGTAGGCCTATGTCTAAGTGCAGAACACCGAGCCCACTAAACATACAGATAGGCAACATAGGAGTAAAACAAGTATAGAAGTTCAAATATCTCAGTAGTATTTTTACAGAAAATGGAGGCCGAGATAGAGACGAGATGTCAAAAGGCAAATGCAGTAACATACTAACTGTCACTACTACTTCTTTATCCCAAGATCGTGATGAAAGTTAAAAGACAAATGATTTACAGTATATTCCTACCAACACTGTGTTACCAGTGCTAAACCTGGTCTCTCTCATCTTTACATTACAGAAAGATAGTGACATGTGAGATGAAATGCTTGAGGAAAGCTGCAAGGATCACCAGGCTTGATAGATTACAAAATTAAGACATCAGGGAAGGAATAGGTATAACACCTTTCATAGGATATATAGACAGGCAGCAGATCAAGAGGTTTGGCCACATTATGAGAATGCATTACGACAAGTTGCCCGTACAGGCATATAGCCAAATTAGATCAGGGTACAAAGCTGGAGAAAGACCATAAAAAAGATGGATAGAAAGCTTCAGGGACATCTTGTATAAACATGGTCCTAGCATAGCCGAGGCAATACATCTGGCCTTAGAACACAAGCTCGAGCTCCAGTCACCCCTACACTTAACAGCAAGAGTGGATAACAAACCACCTGGGGAAAGACAATATGTCTAATAAAACAGTTTTACCCATTTCCAGTAACTAATGGTGTCAAACAAGGTTTCATCTTGGTTCCGACACTCTTTAACACAGTATTCTCTGCCATGTTAAATGTTGCTTTCTGGAATAACAGTGCAGGAATTTGCTTTTGCTTTCGAGCTGATGGAGGGCTATTCAATCTTAGTAGATTGTAGGCCAAGACCAAAACTAAGACGGACATTGTTCTCAACCTCTTGTTCGCAGACGATTGTGCATTAAATGCTACCAGTCTGAAAGGCATACAGAACAGCATGGATCTCTTTTCTCTGGCCTGTGATGCATTTGGTCTCACCATCAGCACTGCAAGGACGATTTTCGACGTTGGGGTCCATCCGGGACATTTTTCAAGAAACAAATAACAGTCAAAAACACAAATTTTAATGCTTGTAGTGGCAGTCTGTTTTCATTCACTATAAGTATGTCTGATATAAGTCTATCATTTTCTTGTTATTGATGTAGAAACATACTGCTGTTTTACTGTCTTCTCTTACTTGTATAGTTAGTTAGTTAGTTAGTCATCGGATCATCATCACTGAAAACTGGACACATCCATAGTTGCTCCTATCTCTCCCTGAGTGTATCCGCCATTACACTTCTGCTCACAGTACCGGTCCTATGCTGGTTGACGATCATTCTTCTGCGCCCTCCAAAATGTTCACTTCTAGCAACACTGCATTTTAATCCATGATCTTTAATCCTGGCCATTGAAAAAAATCACATCATCCACACTAGTCTCACTCTCATTTTTTATATCCCTTAAGGAGTTCAAAACGTCAGCTCAATCCATTGCCCTGTGACACAATCTCTCAGGATGCCAGTTGATCTGCTCTTTCATTGACGTGAACACCCACATGCCCCAGCAAAAAAAATAAATGTAACCTCTTTCAGCCTTGCCTTTCTCAATGCCTCAATCCACTGTTAGTGAACAAGACTCACTTGTACCTTCTTAATCATACTTATAGTCACTCAAGATGCAGACCTGCATTACCTTCTGTGTGCATACCCCCTCAAATGCCCTGGTCACCACCTATAGTCTCCAATGTCATGTTATTCGTAGTAACAGCAAAGGCCCCACTCCTCCCTGATCGTTTTTACCTGCGCACTGAGCTGTGAAAGCCCAAACACTGCGAACATGTCTAATCACAGATCCATCAGTGTATATACCCGGTAATCACATCTCCCTCTTTGGCATTCTCACTGACCAAAGCCTGCACTTCTTTCTCTACATCTGTGGGACACCATTCTCTGCATTCCCTGCTAAGTGATATTACTACTCTCAAACAAGTTTCGAAATCTGTGGGTAGACTTATCCATTCCGCACCTGCTGCCACATCTTGCAATCTGCACACGTTTTGTATGACATCCTCAGCACATCCCATTCATAACCTCCCTCTCTTAAGTCTGCTGCCTTTAACTTTCTGTATTTCGGAATACAGCTGGTGTTCCTTATCTGCATGTATTTGAAGGTACACCCATGGCAATACTGTAATCTGTGTTCTACTGTTGGACAGTCAAGTAGGTGCCGCATAGCTCTTGTCGATGTGTCTCGTGTGCACACATTGCTACACTCTGATACACATTGCTACATTCTGGATTCTATCCAGTCTTTCGATCTAAGTTTGGCTAAGAGTCAGAATTGCCAGTGTGTATTCCACCACAGCCACCACCAAACCCCAGTACAAAAGAAATAATAATTATATGTTTGACTTGAATTCTTCCCAATCAATATTTAAGTCTTCTAAGACATTTATTTTCAAATGAATTCAATTTCTTCTCCATATTTAGTGTTGTTTGTTTCTGTAACACCTGTTTTTTAAGATAATAGCTTTTTAGGTTGTTGATTAACCCTATGTCCAATTGGACTCTTGAAATTCTTTGATCTTTTCAAAGAGTACTCTAGGCATACATTTTGGAACATTTGAAAGTTTCTGCATAAACGCGTATTTTTCATTGAGATTTCCGCATGAGACAGTATCTGCTTAGTCTAGAAGAATTTAACATGTTTTTCAGCTATATAATCATGAGACTTGAAAATAATTCAAATGGACACATTTCCATTTAATAGTGTCTACTTCAGACATGTTTTACCATTTGTTGGTTTCATGTTCTTTGTAAATAATAACACTCCTTCTTAACATTTGTTTCAAGCTTGTTTTCTTAAGTGTTCTGTCCTTGTATGCTTAAGTATTATCTCCTTGTTTGCTTAAGTGTTCTCTCCTTGTTTAAGTCTCCAACAGACAAGGGCACACAATCTCAAGGTGGCCAAAAGAAAGCGCTACAAGGACTCGTTAAAGAACTCACTTAAAGCCTTTGAAATAGACCACGATACATGGGAAGAACTTGCACAAAATAGATCTACATGGCGTTCTAAAATAAAAAAAGCGCATCATCTTGTGAAAAGAAGAGAAATGCAGCAGCTCAACAGCGGAGAGCATCTAGAAAGTCACGGATAGACCAAGATCTGTCTACAGCCCAGCCGTCATTCCATGTCCGAACTGTCCAAGGACATTTACAGCTCGAATTAGCCATTTACGAACTCATAATCAAGGACATAACTAAAATTGAATTTTCAAAAGTGGATGTAACAAATGGTCATCATCACTTGTGATGGACGAACAAGTGTCCAACATGTTACACAAGTTCAATAGATATTACTGATATTTCTATAGATGGCTCTTTACTGCTGTACTTATTCAGTTTTTTGTCAAATAGTATCCAATCTGGACATTGCAGCTGTGATCATTTCTATAGATGGGTCTTTACTACTGTACTTGTTCTGCTTTCTCATATAGTATCCAGTCTGGTATATAGTATTCTATAATATAGTATTTTCCTGTGCAAAATATTATACCCAGAAAAGTTGCAAGAAAAAAGGCAACATCTCAGGTGAAACTCTTAAACTAATTGAACTTACATAAAACACAGGTTTTTAAAAATGTTCCACTAAGACATGACGGACTATCATTAAAATTAGGGGGTTATAATGAGCAAACAAGAAAACATACAAATTAAAATACACAAAACATTTTCAACGTTTCAACCAAAAGGTCTTTATCAAGATACGCACAAAACATCAAAAGACGAAGAATGGAAATTATTACTACAACACACAAAAACGTGTTCAACCGAAATATGGAAGTGAGATGACAGAAGGACAGGAAGTACATAAAAAGCGTAAATATAGGTGGAAACGAACCAAACAAAAAGATGATGTAAATGATGGAACAAAATGAATAAAGACAAAGACCACACCAACCCACTTTTGTCTAGTACTGGGTTGCACATTACAGTAACAGAAGCAGGAAGACTGGATTAAGATTGACAGAAGTTTTGAAAGGCTGTGATGACTGCTGCATCCTGTTCAGGATATGCCACCTGATGAGGATCCAATCTGAACATTGCAGCTGCGACTGTTTCTATAGATGGGACTTTAGTACTGTACTTTTTCAATTTTTTGTCATATAGTATCCAATCTGGACACTGCAGTTGTGACCACTTCTATAGATGGGTCTCTACTACTGTACTTAATCTGCTTTTTCATATAGCATCCAATATGGACATTGCAGCTGTGACCATTTCTGGTCTGATCTTGATTTCTTTGCTAGTATTTATATGGTTATAGAATATGCTAAGTATAAAAAGTTATTATGGTTAACCCTTTAGCTGCAGAGGTATTCTTAAGAATATGAAAAGCCACCACCATTTTGCGGAGATTCTCCTCTTCTTATCTTCCTAGGGAAATAATCCATCTGAATGCTTATAATAAAGTATCCAGATGAATTCTTTTCCAGTAAAACTTAGAAGAAGCTGATCTCAACAAAATGGCGGCAACCTCCTCATCATATCCTTAAGGATACTTCCCCAGCTAAGGGGTTAACATATTCTAATCTTTACCTATTCACCCAGATATTAACAGTACAGGAGTCTCATTATTTCTGTTCGCCATTATCTTGCTTTTCTCAGTGCTGATTTTCATGCAATAAGTTTTGCAAACCTTTCTGAAATAAGTTCCTGAAGTCTTTCTCAATATCAGAAATTAAATTGATATCCTCTGTGAACCAACCTTTCTCAAGACTTCCTCTGTTGGAATCACAACTGGAAGCTGCAAATTCATTATCTTATTTCAGATAAATAAATATCAGTATTTTTCTGTCTGTGGGCATTCTCATGCAGATATTGTTCTTATTTTGTACAACCACAATAGAGGTCAGTTCCTGGACACAACACATATTATTAGTGTGACTACTGTAACAGTGACATTGTCAAATTATTTATAATTTTAGTATTGATAATTATTATTCTTCGTTCCTCTAAGTCAGTCATCAAGATTTAGCATCAATATCTTCAATGAACTGTAAAATTTACTTCCTATTGTTTATGGAACACCTCAAATTTGGAAGTAATGTTGTTTCATTAGGCCATATTTTCTTCCCCCTACAATTGACATGCGGGAGGGATATGTTCATAATATCTCATAGCTTAGTTCACACTTGTTCAAGTTTGTCTCAATTTTGAGAGTTCTGTATATATGACTTGTCTATCTTATGTGTTCATTTCAGAGTATTTATGAAATTAGATAATGGACAGTTACAATTTGTTGTTAACAAAACAGATCTCAGAATCTTACTAAAGAAAAATCATGCAGCAAATGCTATTTGAACCAGTTCTGCTCAGATCACAACCTGAGTCACGACAGACCTGGTTCAAATCCTGTTTGCTGCATGATTTTTCTTCATTAATAAATTCTTGATGCTTCTATATTATAGAATTTTACTAAACAACAATGATGTATAATGCATGTTTTTTTTCCTTTTTACATCATTTAATTAGTAAACTTCTGTTGAAAGACATTGCCTGAAGCTAAATCAGTTAATGCACAGTCAATCAAGTCAAGTACTACAAATGTTTATTCATGTGAACTAGTTTTGCATGCTGAGAGTAACAGAAATATGGGCAGATGACAATACACTAGGCTTCAAAACATTCTAGTTAAAAGAAGAAAATTGTGTTTCAAGACTGGACAAGATAAGAGCCAAGTACAGAAATACAGACAATAAGTTAGACCTGTATCATAAGTAAGTGTAATGTTGTTATGCATGGTAAAATGTTGTTATCAGTTGAAGTGTGTTGTATTCTGCATTATGTGAATCTGGTAGTGGAGCAAAAATAACATTTGACTGAAATGTATCAAATAGTACATTCAGTTGTTGAAGTTGAATAAAGACATACTTATTTATATATTGATTGATATAGGTCTGGAAGTAAAGCTTTCAAGTGTGAATAGGGATTTGAAACCAAGTTGCAAAGAAGTATGTGAAGAAAATGTAACCAGTTATTGCATTTACTACTGCTAAAGTATATACATTGGAATCCCATTACAACAACTTGATCCAGACCAACAAAATATGTATGTAATAACAGAAATTAGCTATATTCAGTAAAAATAATATAGAATAAATATAATTAGGCATTTTAAAAAGTGTTGTTATATAAGGACATTTGTTATAAAAGAATTCTCTATAGAGGGATTCCACTATACATGGAAGTAAAAGGATGCCATTAAAGAAAGGTAAAGGTAGGTCCCATGGCAGCAACCTGCCATCACAGATGATGATAACTCTTCATGTACTAAGCTGCAGCAACTATTACGAGGGTTGTCCAGTTCCCTTCCTTACTGTCTCTGCCTTCTCTCACTCATGCATTTTCATTAAAAAAGAGAGTTCTCTATGGCAGAGCTCCTCTCACTGTGCATTTCCTAGTATTAGTAAACGATATGACAAACAATTTACATGTACCAAAAACTGGCCACATTATCTTCCTGATAGATGATTTAACTCAGTGAGCTTTGAGGGTACTGTTAACTAAGCAAGCACAAGGATGCAGCTAGCAATATTGCTAAATGATGTTGGAAATACTATTTAGGGTGTCTTAATCAACCCCAACATTTTTTGGTGTAGTGATTTTTAGGCGGTACAGTGGATCCCGTTCAAGAACTAGACCAGGACCAACAAAATATGCATCTAATAACAGAAATTTGCTATATAAAGTACCAACTATATAGAAGAAATATAATTGGGGATTTTGAAAATTGTTGTTATATAGGGACATTTGTTATAAAAGAATGTGCAATAAAGAGACTCCACTGTATTTATGTTTGGTAGTTTGTTGGTGATTTCTGAACTGAATTTAAAATATCTGAATTCAAAGAGCTTCTGAGATGCTTTAAGTACCACTGGACATCTAGCATAATGAATCTAAAACTCTTGATGATTGTACTGAGTGGAGAAACAGGAAAGAGTGTGGCCCCAGAATCTGGAAGTATTGTACAAAATCATACCTTTTATATATATTTCATCTCACTACCGAAAATCGATCATTTAAATTGTACAGTCATTTTTAGGTATTCACATTGTGGTTCAGTGGCACAACATGCAGTGGGTATCGCAGCGTCCTGAATACCAAGTTTGAAATCAAAATGACAGCAGAAAGGAACACTTTTCTCCTTTGATGTCATTAAATAATATTTTAATGACTATATTTTAGAATATGAATGAAACATGAATATAAAAGATTTCAATGTCAGTTTAAAATAAAATCAGATTCTATATTCACTGTTGTGTACACATTGTTTTCTTTAGAGCATGTCCTTAGTGTGTGTGTCTGTTGTAGCTGGTGTAATTCGAAGATAAAGGTTTTAACATGAGAACATCATTGTGTTGCATAACTGTGCTGCTTGATATTGGTTTTGTGTGTTATGTAACAGATAGTTTTTATGTGCATGTCAAATAATGTTGCATGTTATTTGTTGCATCTGAAAGAAAAGAACGTCAATTAGCTATAGCAACACCATCACGTTACTGTACTGGCTTGCACAAACCATCTTGGATCTCCACATGACTATCTCTAGCACAGTAGAATCCTTCTATTGTGCATATGTTTATAACACATTGCTCTATTTAACATCCCTTCTGAAAATACCCAATTATTTCTATTTTTTAAATTACTATATATATATATATATATATATATATATAGGCTATACGTACACACTGACACACATACATAGTTGTTTTTTCAGCATACGCTTAGTTCGCGAAAATATATTTATTGGAAACCCCTCCAATATAACAAATACAATTACTTCAAAATATTTATAAAAATTTTTATATATGAAACTTGCCTTTTAAAAACTTTGATATTCGCCTAGATATGTATCATCAATGTTGATCATCACCTTTATAGTTTGCCCTTTTAAGCACAAAATATGGGCCTAATTGTTTGAGCCGAGTATGTCACAGCACAAATAATGCTTATTTGTCACCATAAAATGAATAAACACAATTCATTTCATACACAAAAACTCAGAACTGAATGCAGTTACACTTCATATCTGCACTAGAAGTTTGCAACTGAACAATGAGAAAATTTCACCGAAATCTTATAGTCCTAAGTTAATTTGTTTTCAATTTTGGATGTAGAGACAAGCTCAGGCAATGACACTCGCACATAGAAGACCATAGGAGGTGAGCCAAAACAGGCCTTTATATGATGCGATATTGAATATTGTAGTGGTTAAGGCAATACTTTCGTTGTTCACTTTGTGTCGCTTGCCAATACCTACCAACGAAATACACAGAAATAATATAAAAATATGTCATAAAAAGACTCGTTTTGATTCTGCCGACAGGTCTTCTATTCTCAAAACTTATCACCCAGGCAGTGTTTAATTTCCAGTTTCTATCTAAGGTGAAATAAGATACTTCTAAATGGGAAATTGCTTTTATGCTAAATTTTAGTACCCAGGAAAGTTGGCAGACGGCTATAATTCTATATGATTGTTTCCTGACACTAGCTGTATCTCAAATCCATCACGACGAGACCAGCCATTCTGATCAAGCTTGAATTTGATGAGTATTTCACACTTGAATTTTTGTTTTGGCTTGCATGAAAGTTTCTCTAGGTTCAACCAAAGTAAGAAACAAAAAAGTCTGGGTCAAATACTGCATGTTGCATGTTAGGGAGTTGCAGAGAGGAATTTTGTAGCTGGGTTGAAAAAAAAGGTAAGTATACGGTGTGTATACCCAGAAAAAAATACAATGCTTTTTTTCCTGGGTATACACAACGTATACCTATCATTTTTACTTTGGGTGTTTCGGTTCTGAGTAATCATCCTAAAGAAAATTTCCTCCTTGGACTGTAGTAAAATTGATAACAAAAATAGTCTCCCGTTTGGAAATATCTCATTTCACCTTTGACAAAAACTCGGCAATTTCACCTTGTCTTTCGTCATTTATACAGTCTTGCTGGCTAATCGGGATACATCCTTCTAAAGTGACGCATTTGACTTTTCCCATGATTTTCATTGGTCACTTTGTAATGACAACTACAGAAAATCACTATAAAAGTAAAATGCATCACTTTAGAAGGATGAATCCCAATTTAGCCTACAAGACTTGTATTACCCCGGTCTCCTTGGGAGGCCGTCAGCCATGAGAAGAGCTCACCAGCAGCAACCCGTCACTTTGGTGGTGGTCAGCACTGAGCAGGACTCACCGGTCTTCTTGACAGCTGTCATCCCTGGGGAAGGACTTGTTGGCAGCAGTCGCTTTCTCCGCAGGGGCCTTCAGTCATGAGAAGGACTCACCGAAAAAAGTCCCTGTCTCCGCTGGAGCCGTCGTGTATCTCATATTCGATGTATTTTTATTGTAATGTCTTCAACATAACATGTTTTTGTAAATAATTACATAAAGCAGCATTTACAAACATATCTTTGACAGTTAAATTCATGACACTGAAAAGTATAACTATGGGATTGTATAAATATTTTTCACAAAAGGCGCAACGCAGAACTCTCATAGTATTTCACACTGTCAATGTGGCTACGCGAAGATAACCATAATTTAAAAACAATAAGAAACGAGAGGACGAAAAAATGTTATAGATAATTTCGATGACGAAAATAATTAAGACCAATTCATAGACGGATTACAAAGAAGCATTGATATTAAAGACATTGGAAATGTATACAGAAAATAACGACATTCGCATTTCTAAAACTAAATTTGTGAGAAAACCACATTTAGTAACTATGAGAAGTAAATATTTGAGACAAATCAGTGAGATGCGTAAAGAGAATTATGATATTGTACAAAGAGTAAAGTAACCTATAGCAATTATTAATGCCGTAGGGGTGTGAAATGTCAGCGATCTCACATTTGAGATCCTTTGATCCTTGATATTCCTTTGATGTTTGTCAGCGATCTCACATTTCAGAGGCTCTGCAAATGAGGGTTGTAGCCATCTCCTCTCCCTCGCAGTCTTTACTTCGCCTCAACTGGGGAATGAACCCAGGACCACTCATATGCGAAGCCAGTGCGCTAACCACTGCGCTATGCGGCTCCCTATGATATTGTATAGGCATATACGGATGAAACGTGAATTAACGCTCACCACACTAATGAAAGGGAATGACCATCTGTAGATGGAACTATTAAAAGATATGTACCAAGCAGCAAAGGCCAAAGATTAATAATGGCTGATGCAGGTAGCAGACAAAATGTTCTTTTGAAGAATGGTGAACTCATTTTCCAAATCTACCGATAATCAAGACTACCAAGCTGAGATAAAAGGTCATATATTTAGAGATTGGATAGAAAAGACTGCTTCCATCATTAGATAGACCGTCCTGTCTGGTTATGGACAAGCTTCCTACCATAATGTGAAGATACGATCCCTACAACCTCATCTACTAAGGAAGATATTAACATATGGCTTAGACTCACCAGGCCTGGAATGGAACATCACACGTGTCGTTGGAAAGCAGCTTGGGGGTAGTGACCACAGATCAGTATTTCTGGAAATTCACAATGAATATACCAAGGACAGCAGCACGCTCACTAGGTGGAACTATAAGAGGGCAGACTGGAAAATGTACCAGCATTTAACCAGTGTTCTAGCTAAGGACATGAACTTGGACAAAGACATCAATAGAGCAGTGAGTGAATTTAATAGATGTATACTACATGCTGCTAGTAAAACCATACCCAGGGGGGCACGCAAAAACTACAAACCCTACTGGAATGATGAACTGGAAAAGCTGCAAAATGAGATGGAAACATCTAGAAAGCAGGCCGAGAACAGACCTAGCCAAGAACATCACAACAAATATCAGCAAACAAAGGCTAAATTTCAAAGAGCCAAGTTACAAGCCAGACGGAGCAGCTGGAAAGAAAAAACAGAGTCGCTGAACCTAGAAAGAGATACTAGGAAATTATGGAAACTTGTAAAACAACTAAATGATGAAGGTACAGGGAGAAATACCAAGATCACACTTTATAAAGATAAAAACATTTTAACAGGTAAACATGCAGCTGATTACTTTGCAGATTCCTTTGCAGAAGACAATAACGTCAAAGTCAGCCCAGACAAACAACAGGAGGTTCGAGAGAACCAGCAAAACATTGGACAAGGTGAACCTATACCTGAAGTCATGGAGGCACCAATCACAATGAGAGAACTGGAGCATGCAATATCCAAATTGAAAATGAAAAAGTCCCCTGGAGCTGATGGAGTGTCCAATGAAATGATTAGAAACCTGGGAAGTGCAGCAAGAGCAAAGCTACTGCAGATCTTTAACACAAGCTGGTCCACAGGTAATGTACCACAGGCGTGGAGAGAAGCAATAATGATACCACTCCTCAAATCAGGAAAAGATGGCAACACAGTCTCCAACTACAGGCCCATCAGCCTCACAAGCTGTCTATGTAAAACAATGGAACGCATTATCAATCTTAGGATGCAGTGGTACCTTGAAAGTGAAAACCTTCTGGTTTCACAGCAAGCAGGTTTCAGACAGTGCTACTCTACTGAAGATCAGGCAACCTACCTCTCCCAAGAGATTGAGGATGCCTTCCAAGAAAAGAAACTGGTACTAGCAGCATGGATAGACCTCAGGAAAGCATTTGATAAGGTCTGGAAAGAAGGGTTCCTAAAGAAATTGCGAAATTGCAGGGTTAGCTCAAGAATGTACAAATGGGTAAAAGCATACCTGCATAATAGAAGAGCCAGGGTACAATTAGATGGTCGCAAGAGCAAGAAAGTTCTACTGCGTCATGGAGTCCCCCAGGGAGGAGTCCTGTCACCCACACTTTTCTTGGTTTACATCAATGACCTAGTTGCTGAACTACCTCACGGGATCAAAGTGGCAATGTATGCTGACGACCTGGTGATCTGGTGCACGGAAGAACATGCAACAGTGGCCACTAAACAAATACAAAGAGCTATCGATGCCCTAACCTTATGGGTTAATAGATGGTGCGTCAGCATTAACACAGATAAGTGCAGCACTACACTCTTTACCCTCTCACCAAAACAAAAAGCTGGTCATATCAAGATAGATGGAGAGCTCTTGAAAGAAGACAAACAACCCACATACCTCGGAGTTACTTTTGATGATAAGCTGACATGGAAGCAGCACATAAACAAAGCAACAACAAAAGCCAGGAGGAAGCTAGCTATCCTGAGAAAACTAAGTGGAACCACATGGGGAGCCAGTGGAAATATACTCAGTAAAGTTTACCAGCAAGGCATAAGACCACACCTGGAATACGGTTCAGCTGCGTGGTGTCCTGCATCAAACACCACATTACAAGATCTAGATAAAGTGCAAAACCAGGCACTTAGAATAATGTTGGGAGCAATGAAATCAACACCCATAGCAGAGATGCAGAAAATGGGAAGAATGCAAACACTTGGCGAACGCAGAGACACAAAAGTACTAATTCAAGCAGAAAAGTTTCAGTGTATGCCAAGTCATCCAATGAAGGAAAGATTCCAAAATCTAGCAATGGGACGACTGAAAAGGAGCAGCTTTATCCATCAAGCTAAACGACTCCGTAGACAACTTACAGACCTACCTGAAGTTGGCAGCCCCTTAAGGTCTGTACCAGAGCAAACCCCGTGGAGTGAAAGCCATGGAATGCCAATATACATTCAGACCCATGTGAAAGGAATACTAAGCGAGGACGAACAGAACAGTGTGCAGCGAATGACAATCACCCTCAGTTTCCTGGATGAGGAATATCCACAAGATATATGGGTCAGAGTGTACACAGATGGGTCAGCACAGAATGCTGTGAGGAATGGAGGTGCAGGTGTATATATAGAATATCCACACAAGCCTAGAGATACAATCAGAACACCGACAGGAAAATTCTGCAATAATTATGATGCAGAAATCCAGGCAATTAGTGTGGCAGCTAAAAAACTGCTGAACTCCAACTCTGACCTACAGCCTGTGGTATTCCTGACAGATGCAAGGTCAGTGCTTCAAGCTCTCCAGTCTGGAAAACTAACAGACTTAAAAAAACTACTTAGCGAATTGTCTTACCAGTATAGGGTAACCATGCAGTGGATACCCTCTCACTGTGGAATACCAGGAAATGAAAAAGCAGACCAACTGGCTAAGGAAGGTGCTGCCGAAGACCAACCAGATATACCAATCACCTACCATCAGAAAAAACAGATGATAAAGTCAATAAGAAAGCCACAAACACCAACACAAGATGACTATCACAATATGAACAGATCAGAACAAGTTATAATTCTACGTCTCAGAACAGGACACAACCGACTCCGCAGTCACATGTATACAAAGTTCAAAATTGGCAACACGGCCATGTGTACATGTGGACAGGCAGCACAGAGTGCCAAACATATACTTCAAGAGTGTTCTGAGCATGAAACGCTGAGGCAGACATATTGGCCAGAGGAAACAACACTGGAATCAAAACTCTATGGGACACTGTATGAACTACAAAAGACAGTGAGTTTTATTAAGGAGACAGAATTACAGATATAGACATGTTTCAAGTGAACGAAAGAAGAAGAAGAATATGGCTTAGAAAAGAACATATTTCATTTACTGATATGCACTTGAAACCGGAGTTACTGTTGGTAAATAATGTACACAGAGCGAAGACTTTCCACAATTATACAATTATATACACTTTTAACTGTTAAATGTATATATCGCTACATATAATCGCAACGAAAGAAAAGTATTACATTCGAAATACTGTACTTCATTTTTACCCATGCAATAACATATGAACGATACGCCTTGACCAGAAATTACTGTAAAATTTCTTTTCCACATAAAATAAAATCAGCACTACCTTAAAAACGACATTCGTAGCGACTGCTGCGATAAATCCGTTCAATCTAGAAAATAATAAATCTGTAACTTGGTTATGAAATAAAGCACTCATGCAAAATATGAAGCTTATACGCTCAGTAATTACGGAGAAAATCGACAATATCGGTGGATAATTATAGTTCTTTCTTCATATTAAGTAGGGCCTATATTATATCATCAACGCTTGTGATTGTTTTCGGTTGTTCCCGTACTATAGGGCCTATTTAGTACAAACAATATAGAATAATATAACTGGGGGTTTTGAAGAGTACTGTTACATGGGGAAATGTGTTATAAAAGAATGTACTATAAAGGGATACAACTACCAATTAGATAATACTTTGTACCACATGTACTTTGTTGGTACAGGTGATGCATGAATACTCATTTATTATCCTCACGCCCTGTGGGCTACCGAGACATGTACATCTATAGTGCGTTTCAAAACAGTTGCCCACACATTCCCTGTAATATCTCAATTACCATTAAGCGAAATTTAAATGAGATTTTGCACGTTTAATTATTGAACGGCATAAGGAATTTATCAATTTTATTTCACCAGGTGTTGCCATTTGCATGTGGTGGCATATTCCTTTGATGTTTGTAAATGTGTGACTACTATAGTGACAGAAATTGATTATACAGTAATTTCTCAAATTTGATTATGAGGCTTAGACCTATATGTGGCATAGGCGTAACGCAAATTTTCTGCATTTGTTATAGAATTGTTTACAACGCAATAACTGTATTGGTAAATGCACAAGGAACTGGTATTTGAAAATCAATTTTGTGCATTTCACAAAAAGTGCTAATTTAATATACTTGATGCTTGATCAGAAGCAAGCATCACTACACTGGGGGCATTCCCATAAATGATCTGCTCTCCATCTCCTCAGTCATCGCAAAGTGAATAAACTTTGTACAAGTTAGCCGTTGGTTAGAAGTGCTTCGAGCTCTTACAAATAATGAGGAGTTTGCCCTCTCCTTTGGCCACGTCCATGACCTACCCCTATTGATGGGGTTTTCTTTACTACATTTTAATATTTAATTTAAATGATGGTGCATGTTGTTGGTGACTTAGAAATATTCCTTGACCTGTGCCAATTTGTGCCTATGTTGATACTAGGTAGATTTAACAGAAACCGTATAGTTAATATATTTTATGCATACTGAAATTAAAAATGGTCTCTTCTACATAGAAATGGAGATACTTTTGATACATCAAGTATTGTCAAATTCATGTTCAGACTCTGAGGACGGTGAAATACTCATTATTATTTTTGGTTGAGTAAACGACAAGCAATCATTTTTCCAATATTTCTCTTTTAAAACATGTTTATCACATTTAATCCAATAATCTTTATCAATATTTTTTGACATGGCAACATGTGCATGTTCTTTAACATCACATAACTTGAAGGTTTGATTTTCAGCACAGACCTGGCCTTTTATTTTTGCCCAGTTAAGTTCTATTGGTTTCAAATGGGAGTGATACGGTGACAATCTTAAACACATGTGACTATATTGATGTACTAGCTTATCGATATGAAATGTCTGTTCTTAAGTCATGCATGGCATTTTCATGATTTTAAACACAAACATCTTTAGTGTTTGGGTATATACATTATATAGACAAATTGCACATTTTTGGTTCAAATGTGCTGCAAATATTTATACATTATGTCGTTACGTTTATAAAATCATCTTCATCCTGAAACAAATTTATTTCTGACTTCATTAAGTCTGCTATATCTCTTCTCAGCAATGTGCCGTCTACCGCCGCATTGCCTGCCAATAAGTCGGCTCTCTCGTTTCCTCTGACCCCAGCATGACCAGGAAAGTATATCCAAGGACTGTTCTAGACAGTTGAGTTGTTCAATAAGTCCCACCATTCTTTTCTTAGCATGAACTTTTCTATCTTGCGCAGCGTACTTTGAAAGTCTGTGAGTATTACCGAGTATGTTGATGTATCAGTTATCAATCAATTAAGTGTTGCTGTAACTCCCTCTATCTCCATCCGCATGCTCGATGTGACAGTGGAATATGCTGAAGATTTCTCAACCAACTTCTCGACGTTTTCTTGATTAGAAACTGGCCTCACAGCATGTGAGGCATTCCCATAAGTGTTCCGCCCTCTGTTCCAGCAGCCATTCGACTCGATGGTGTTTCGAGTCTAATGCCTCCGAAACAGACGTCGACATCAGGGCACAACTCTGGCCATTGCGACAGGTTTCTTTGTTGTTCCGTCCACCCACACCGTGCCTGTAACTAGTTCAAGCACAACGTCGGGCTGTTGGAACAACATGGTAACGGTTATCGAAGATTACGACTACAGGATTGTATAGATGATGTGTCATGAAGCTTCTATAAGAAGATATAAAGGCATTTCATCTACTAAGGTTTTCTGTTGACTGAGCCATCTGTCTATATAATTATGTCTTGTGGTGTCAAAGTAGTTAGAGGAGTTCATGCACTGTAACCTGGGCTCTGACACCCGTCCATTTTCGACACGATTTATCTAGTTGTATTATTACTCTAGTCGGTGATTTCTTCTTAGTATCTATCTCTACCCATTCACTGCCCTTTCCTATTTCTTAAAATTTGCATACTCTTCTGCAGTGTGTCGTCGGCCTCTGCCATCCATGATCTGCCACTTTTGATTCGTTTTCCCTTTGACTCATCTAGACGTTGGTGTAATAGGTGGTGATTGTATTCTTTAACTTTAAGGTACGACCTAACTTGTGCTACCTGATATCGCACTCTAATTCTGGGAAGATCAAGCAGAAATATCATAGCAGAGATGGGTTTATCTCTAGTACACTACAGTACCACTCTCATTGCCTTATTTTGATCTTTTTCCAATCTATCGACTTGTGTCAGTGACAAAGTTAGTAGGCCGAGGCCATAATCTATGACATATAGCACTATCACTTGTAGAAACAGAAACAGTACCCATTGCTGATTGTCGAGGTGATTGGTGGGGGGGGGGGAGTTAAGGGAAAGGAAATAAAAAAGAAATTAGTCACAGATGAGCTAGTAATAGACGCAGAGACTATAGAAATGTGCAAGAAGGAATAGGATATGACAGCGTATGGAATAGATATTCTGCCAAATATATACATATACATATATATACATACACACATACATCAATCAATCAATCAAGTGCCATGCCGACTGGCGTAGGCGATCATGTTTCTCCACGACTCTCTGTCTCTTGTGTTGTCAATAAGCTCAGTTGGTGAGCTTCTACCGCACCACGATACAAGCCCATCTAGTAACTTTTCTCGTTGTCGTCCCCTATCTCTTCTCCTTTTGATCTTTCCAGTGGTTATTAAGTGTTCAAGCTGTGTTCTTCTCAGCACATGCCCTAGAAACCTTGACTGTATGCCCCTAATGTTTGACATGATTGATCTTTTTACGCCAGCATCAATGAGAACCTCTGCATTCTTTTCTTGGCTGTCCATGGTATTTTCATCAATCTTTTCAGAAACCACATTTCTGTAGCCTCTAATTCGCCTTGAATTTTCTTGTTTATTGTCCATGCTTCACATCCATAAATAAGAATTGGTTCGATATAACATCTCAGCACTCGAATTCGGGTCTGCATTGATAGACTTCCATTGCAAAAAATGGTTCTCATTTTTTGGAATGCTGATTTGGCTTGTGCTGTTCGGCTCTTTATCTCACTTGAGCATCTACCTTCTGATGTTAACAAGGTGCCAAGCAAGATATTTCTCTTTTTCAACTTTAAACGAAGTCCAAATGTATTCTGTATACAGGGAGAAAAGGTCCGGTGACATTACACAACCTTGCATGACACCCATTTCTATCTTTTGAAATCTACGTATAGTGTTGTTAACTCTCATCGCAGCCGTTTGTCTCGAAAACATATTTCTTACTATTCTTAGCGTAAGAGGTTTTGGGGATGGAATTGGCTCTCCCATAGATGGTCAAATTGACCCGGAAGTCATGTTGAAGTCTGATGTGGCAGTCTAAAAGGTACAAATATCCAATCCAATCGTTAGCCCATGACAATGTATTCCATTTTCCGGACTACACCCGGCTAATATGTAGAAGCAGGAGCGAACACAGAAGAAGACACATTCTTACTGTAAAAATGCTTGAATTGCTACTGTGAATATTCTTGAATTGATACTGTGAATATGGTTGAACTGATAGTGTGAATATTCTTGAATTGATAGTACGAATATGTTTGAGTTTATAATGTGAACATGCTTGAATGGATAATGTGGATATGCTTGAATTGACTGTGAATATGATTGAATTGATGCTTGGAATATACTTGAATTGATCCTGGAAATATGCTTGAATTGATACTAGGAATATACTTGAATAGCTACTGTGAATATGTCTATGCTTGAATAGATACTGGAAATAGGACTATGTTTGAATAGATGCTGTGAATACGCTTGAATATATACAAAGAATATGTTTGAGTAGATACTGTGAATATGCTTGAATAAATAATGTGAATACGCTTGAATAGATACTGTGAATATTCTTGAATAGATAATATGAATATGAATATATACTGGAATACGCTTGAATATATACTGAGAATAGGCCTAATCTTGAATTTATGCTGCGAATATGTTTGAACTGATACTGTGAATTGATAGTAGGAGCAGAACGCAGAAGACTAACTGGGAATATGCTTACTTGCATCCTCTTATTCTTGTGCTGCGCTCGCAGTTAATCATGTCTACACAGAAAGTATGAAGATATGTTAACTAATCAAGTTTATATCATGCTATCAGGAATATGTTTACTTGCATTTTCTTATTATTGGGTTGCGTCAATTCGTAAACTTCTGCAGAATATCAGAATGTCGCCCAAAGAATGAAATGCGTAGTGGCATGCTTTACAGCGTAGTTGCGATATCTGCAACGGTCGGCCTGATACATCTGACATCAGTTTGGTTTATGCCCTTGGATTTTGACCCTCTATGGGATGGGGCAGCCACTGATATGTCGAAACCCCCTTAGAACAGTGAGTCGTTTATACATTAGTAAATTTACCGAGATGGAGATCGAAACACCTTGTCTGATATGCATTGATCATAAAATTCACTCAGAATCACTTAGGAAAAAAAAGCGTTCATACAACCGATTCTGATTGGGCTGTAGTTTCATTACGTATCACGTTTGAATACCAATACGTGGTGTTGCAATACAGCTCTAGATGTATGGGATAAAAGTTCCAGTGTCGGATAACAACCCTGAACCAGGAAATGGATGACTGGGGACTAGATTTATGCTCGGCGATATCGCCTGGGAAAACCCAAACAACAATACACAGGGAATGACAATATACAGGGCCCCGTTAGCATCCATCAACCATCGCTTTGGGAAATTTTAAAAATATATGGATTCCAAAACAAATATATAAATGTGATAAAATCATTCTATCCCAACTCAATAAGCTGTGTTCGACCAGAAAAAGGCAATTCAGAATGGTTCCATGTAATTACTGGTGTTAAACAAGACTGCCCTATGTCACCATTACTATTCAATATCGCAATTGACTGGTCTATGAGAAAAAGCACATCCGACGCAAATTTAGGAATCAAATGGATAAATAAAACAACATTAGAAGACCTGGATTTTGCCGATGATCTTGTACTATTGAGTGAAAACCATCAAGATGCACACACAAAAACTGATAGATTAAAACTCATTGCAGGACAAATAGGTCTACAAGTGAACTCATCAAAAACAAAAATTATGGACTTCACCTGTTCACTTAACATAATTACTTTAAATGGACAACAACTTGAAAAGGTACACAAATTCTCCTTTCTAGGAAGCAAACTAACACTCGACGGTGATGTCATGCCAGAAATTACAACTCGTATTGCACTAGCATCAAGTGTCTTTATCGGACTGTCTAATATCTGGTGATCAAAGTCAACCAGCACACGCACTAAAATGCGCTTATTTAATTCCTTCGTTATTCCAGTGCTATCATATGGATGTGAGAGCTGGAAAAGCTCTTCATCTTCAGAAAAGAAATTACTGAGTTTCGAGAACAAATGTCTTCGTAGGATAACTAATACCCATTGGAGTGAATTCAAATCAAATGATAAAATCAGAGAAGAGACACATCAAAATTTCATCACAGATGTTATCAGGAAACGCCGTTGGTCCTACATCGGGCATGTCCTACGCGCAGACATCAACAGAATACATCACCCATCTCTTGAATGGATACCTACAGGCAAAAGAGCCATCGGTGGACCACAAGAAACACTCAGAAGAACAATACTTAGAGAAAGTAAAACAATCAATATCCATACTATCCAAGAATTGCACAGAATAGCTTTGAACAGACATAATTGGAGAGATCGGACCTCTGCCCTATGAGCTAACTTCAGCGCAAAAGGAAAATGATGATGATGATGATGGTGTTAGAGACTGATCTCACTATTCTCAATTGTGCCAGAATGACCAGGTTTGCTACCAAAGAGACAGACACAGATTCAAACATTGACTTTGTACTGGTGTCGTGTCATGGTGAAATGGAAACGACGTGGGCGGCAGTGGCTTACCATGGTAGTGACCACCTACCTTGCGCGGTAACAATCACAAAAGGGCAGAACTGTAGAAATAATACAATACAACATGCCTTAAATATATTAGCAACGAGGAGTCAATTTTGTGCAAGTTGCGACAACTGGGATGGCAAAGAAATACAGTGACGCCAAATATACGACAACCCCCATGGTGGACTGAAGAGATAGAGTCTGCATGGATAAAGAAGAAGCAAAGTGTCAAGGAGTGGCAACATAAGAGACGAAAGACATAAGTCACCATGGAAAGCAAAAATGAGTGGGAGCGTACTATGAATAAGACCACTGAAGTATTTAAATAAATCGTAAAGGAAGCTAAGAAAGAACGTTGGGATAATTTCGCACAAGATGTGGAAGGCGACAGTGCCCTATACAATTTTTAGAAATTGCACAAGGCAATTAATCGAAAAACTGACACAAAATTAAACGTGTGCTTGAAGGATGAGTCGGGGCCTATACTAACCACAGATGAACAGAAGGGCAGCGCTTTCTTCAACAGATGCCTCCAACAATCAGACCAGAACAATATTGATGAACGTAAGACTATAGTGGCCACTTTAACAGCACCGCTGGTAACAAACGATATCGCTGATGAGGAACTGGTCTCGTTGGAGAATGTAAAAGAGACCATAAAGAAAACATCAGATGGCACACCAGGGCCCGATGGAATACGTTACAGCCTCTTGAAACATATTGCAGACGACCATCTTAAAACAATTGTTGATGATGCGTACCATAAGAGTGGCTACACATCTACCTTCTTCCTCTGGCAAATCCAGGCAAAGACACCTCCGACATCAAGAATTATCGTATCATCACCTTACAAAATGTCTACGGCAAGGTGCTGAAGAGGATAATCGCAAGAAGACTTGCATTTGATTTAGAAAAGAGCGGCCTACTTCCTAACACTCTATGTGCATATAGACCGCGGAGAGACACGACAACAAATTCGGCAATCCTCGTCTATGACATCTACGAGGGATTTCAGGCAAAGGAGGAAACAGTGGTCGCCACTGTCAACCTAGAAGATGCTTACAACAAAGTCAACTTTGCCAGCTAATACATCTGCTAAAAGAACTCAGCATCGATTTGTGGATAATTCGATGGATAGTAATGGTGTTAATGTCCAGACCTGTTGCTCTGAGATTGGGATCCTGGACATCAGAGGTCAGAACTATAGCTCCAGGATTACCACAGAGATCGACACTATCACATGTACTCTTTAACGTCTACACATACAAAATAACGCAGCTTCAAAACGTTGGACCCGGCAGGATACTAACATATGAGGATGACCTCTTGCTGTACATGCACGGCAGAAACAGAAGAGACATGATTGATGACGTCCAGCATAATCTAGAAGATTTGTCGCTCTGGTGTATTAACTATAAGGCAGTTATCAATCCCAACAAGGCAAACATCGTCTGGTTCTCACTGAACATCAAAAAAATCACAGACACATTACCAGCAGTCTCCTGCATGGGCATCAACATTGACATGGAGCAGACTATGAAATATCTAAGCATCACTTTTGATAGAAGTCTATCTTTCGCGAAATATGTGGACAATATCATTCAGAAAGTTTGGAAGGGTGTCAGTGCAGTCAAAATCATTACATCTGCAGAGATGCCGCAGCGAACCCTTTTTCAGATGATGCAGGCAGTGGTATTATCTGTGTTGGACTATGGTTTAGGTTTATTTACACTCACAAACACAAGTGGATAGATTGGAGAGAGTTCAAAATGAGGCCATGAGAGCTGTCCTAGGATGCACAAGAGAATACACATATCGTGACTATGAGGGTTAAATGGAGGAGGGAAAAGTGCACAGAAGTAGGTGAGGAGTGAAAATAGATAAGTTGTGATAGCAGGTGAAATAAGATAAATAAAGATAAATTAAAATACTTACCTCAAAGGTGACAATAGGCAATGAGTATTAGCATACAATCGTAATGTAAGGGAAGAGCAAAAGAAGATGGCACGAGGGATCAAATGAGAAAGAGGGAGAGAACGAGGTCATTACAGCAAGAACAGACGAGAAAGACGAAGAGACCACAGAGTACATATGACCAACGAGCATGAGAAAAATGTGGAGCAGAGGAGAGAGACGAGCAATAAGAGCAGACAATAATAGAAAGAAAACGTAGTAATGATATATGCAGGTAAGATAGTGAATATAAGTGAAAATAAGTAAGTAAAAACGGGTAATACTTAGCTTCAGATACGTCTTGTTAAAATGGGATCACTTAAAACGAATGAGCCAAACGCGTAAGACTACAGTTGAAAATAGACAATAGTGGCGGGTGTCTACTCCCAATATAGCAGTTTCCCACAATTAAAAAGACGCAGGAGGAAAGAAAAACACCATCAGGGAAGCAGAAGAAATGAAAACAAGACAAAAGAGGGAAGATAAGAGAATGCTTGGCGAGCCAGAATCTAAGCGCAAGGCAGGGACCTAGAAGTGAACAACGGGGAGATGGTCGTTTAAAAAAAATGATGACTCGAACCAAACGACCATAATACAGAAGATAAGAGAAAGAATGAGAATAAAAAGAGGGGGAAAAATACAGAGGTGAAGAAGAAGAAGGGAAAGTGGTAGATAGACGTAGGCCCCGAAACGGAGTAACGTCATGCAAGGAAGAGATGTGGAAGTAGAGGATCCCGTAGGGCACGGAGGGGGAATTAGGGAAGGGTGTGGCTATCACAGGAAAACGCGTCTGGCGAAGGTAACTAGCAGAAATAAAGAGACATAAGAAGAAGGTGCCGAAGAAAAGGGCACCAGAGTAGGAGTCCCTGCTGCCTTACGCTTAGGTTCTGGCTCGCTACACAGTCTCTTATCTTCCCTCTTTTGTCTTGTTTTCATTTCTTCTGCTTGTCTGAGGTGTTTTTCTTTCCTCCTGCGTCTTTTTAATTGTTAGAGACTGCAGTATGTCCGTGATTTTTCCTTACCTGTCTAGTCGGTCACATGGGCCTGGTCTATTCACCCGCCACTATTGTCTACTTTCGACTGTAGTCCTACGCGTTTGGTCCATTCGTTTCAAGCATCCCAGTTTAACAAGACGTATCTGAAGCTAAGTGTTACCAATTTTTACTTACTTATTATCAATTATATTCACTATCTTACTTGCATATATCGGTAGGTCACATAAGTGATGACGTAGAATGCACTATCAGCATGTCACATTAAGAGTTTACGTAGAATATCTATATATCCGCAGGTCATGAAAGTGATGACGTAAAGTGCTATATAAGCATGTCACATTAAGTGATGACGTAGAATGCAATGTCAGCCTTTCCTATTAATTGATGACGTAGAGATTGTATATACCAGCAGCTCACATAAGTGATGGCGTAGAGTGTGTATATTTCAACATGTTACGTTAAGTGATGACGTAGAGTACAATATCATCATGTCGCATTAAATGATGACGTATAGTGTGTATATATGAGCAGGTCATTTAAGTAATGGCATAGAGTGTGTATATTTCAGCATGTCACACTTAGTGATGACGAACAGTGCAATATCAGCATGTCACTTTAATGATGGCGTAGAGTATGTACATATCAGCATATCAAGTTCAGTAATTTTGCCGAGTGTGTGTATATGATTATGTCGAGTTCAGTGATTTCATCGAGTGTATGTTATATCAGCATGTCGAGTTCGGTGATGTTGCAATGTGTGTATCAGCACTTTCGGCAGATTGTACGCAAATGTGTGGCGTTGAAATGACATTTACCTACAGACTAAGCTGAAAGTTCACACAGCAGTGGTACATCCAGTGCTGTTATACGATAGTGAAACATGGAATGTGTATAAACGTCATGTGAGGAAACTCATTAATTTTCACACAGCTTGTCTCGGAAAAGTTAAGAACATCGGATGACAAGCCTGTACATTGATTTTAGAAGTAGATTCTGTTAATTACAAATAAATATATCCAAATAATGTTATTAATATTGATGAACGTAAAAATATCATATTTTGGCCCATTGATAGCGTGAATATATAGCGTTTCATAGTGAATGATAGCGTTAAAAAGAAAGATGATTACAACAGAACCCAAGTGAGTACGTTTTTGTCACTTTTGCTGCCTTTGCCAGACAGTGGAGTTTTACTTGCAGCTACATATTGGTTTCTTGATGGGTACAATTTCCAGAACATCTGTCAAGAGTTGGTGTTTTCTGACTATGGATGATAGCTCTGGGGTGAAATCGGTAATGCACGTAGAAATGAATGTAAGCAACAAATATATACCGTATTAGTAGCAATTTTACGTAAAAGCAAATACACGGAAACGACATTTCGACCAAAATATCTTCATCAACATAGGGAGAAACACTATCCCTATCTTGATAACGACCATGTGATAGAAAAGTAGATTCTATTGCCTCTACATAAAACTGCAATTAAATCCCCATTATATACTTTTCTTATATTCTTTTACCACCTGGCACTCAATTATACCGTCGTCTCGAATTCATTCACAAATCAGACGAGAGTTGCATCGCTAGTAGTTTCTTGAATGACTCGAATTAATTTACTTCTCAAACGAGAGTTCTATCGCTAGTAGTTACTTGAGTGACTCTAATTTATTCACAAATCAGACGAGAGCTGCATCGCTAGTAGTTATTTGAATACAAACCACCAAAACCAACATTGAAAATCGTAAAGAAATATCGCTACTGAATATGTAGAAAACATGATGTGAGAACTGTTCTTCATCGTAACATCGTGATTATGAAACATACAAAAATCAAATCTTTCTGTTGATAATGTCTGCAGACTGTGACAGATTACTGTCACAATCTGTGCGTGTGACAGCATAAATCAATATATGGACGTTTATAATGGTTTTTGATTTTTTATGTTTTATAAATGGTATTTTATTTTAGTTGAGAACACTTCTTATTGGTGCTAGAGAAATGTGTCAGATAAGGAGTCAATACTTTACTGGAAGTGCTACACGTTGTTGCATTATCGACGGGAGGATGGAGAGCAGAACTGGAATAATCAAGGGCGAGAATTCCTGGTGTAACTAGTGAATGATGTACTCTTACTGTAACAAGTTTTTCCCAACTTAGAAATTATGTAGGCATATCTCAGTAAATATAAACGCATATAAATGAAATTTTTTGTGTGAATTTGAAATGTTATAGACTCTATGAATTACTTTTTTCATTAAAATGCAGTCATTGTTTTCAAAGTTTACGTGTGAGCAAACATAAAATTTAAATGTTTACAGTAATTACAAGACGTCATTTACACATGATTTGTTTACCATACAGTTGGCATAATTTAATCATGAAATTGCACCATTACTGCTATCAAACACAAGACAGACAGTGTTTAAATGTTGTATTTTGCTGTAACACTCAAATTCTCCATCAGAAACGTCTCAGCATAAATTGTGTAGTTAGTAGGAAAAAATGAGTCTGTGCGTAAAAATTATGACAGTAGAGCAGATCGTAAAATTTTTTAATAGTATTTCTGCAATGAAGCTACTCAAAGAAATATATACTATTCTTATTTCAAACCCAGAAAAGAGGACTATTCATTCCTTAGGGATAAGTAAACTTAACATTGAACAATTGGATAGCAAAATCTGATACGTCCAATTGAAGTTGTTTACGCACGAAAATTAGGCCAAAATTAGCGGATAATTTTGACAAAGAATTGATCCGAAGAGATATTTGCAAGAATATGGCGAATCATTAAATGTAGAGTACAAAAAAAGCACCAAATAAATTCTACACATGTGAAAAAATTCACTTATCTAGAAAGCATCATATTTTCAACTGGGAAAAAAATACCAAAGAAATTCAAAATAGATGCCATAGGAAATAAACAGTCACGTGACAACCACCGAGGGTTATTGTTGCTATATATAGCTGGTAAAATATTCGTTCGAGCTGAACCGACTTACACAAACACTCACAGATGATCTTCTGGCTGAATGACAGTGCTTATTTCGTGCTGGTCGCGGGCCAGTGAATATGACCTTTGATGCCCGTCAACTCCAAGAAAAAAATCTAAGAATACCAAAGGGAACTTTTAACAAAATTTGTAGATCTCTCAAAAGCATTTGACACTGTGAACAGAGATGGGCTATGGAAAGTGCGCGCCAAATTTGGTCATAAACATAGTACGACAGTTCCATGATGGAATGATGTGGCTATCAGTGATGGAGTGTCATCACCAGTCTTTCCTGTAACAAACGGGGTCAAATAAGGATGCGTTCTAGCTCAAACACTGTTCAGCCTGATGTTTTCTACCATGCTGACAGACGCATCTAGATCAAGCGACGTAACAGGAATACAAATAAGATACAGAACAGATGGTAAACATTTCACCCTTCGGCGTTTGCAAGTCAAAACTAATGTGCGAGACACAATGATCAGGGAATTCCTCTATGCAGATGACTGCGCACTGTATGTTGATTCTGCAGACAGTAAGCTTGTCATCCCAAACAAATTTGCTGAAGCTTGTGACAACTTTGGTTTCACCATCAACACAAAGAAAACGGAGGTCATGTTTCATTTCACATCACACAAACCACACTTAAATCCCCATATAAGGATCAAAGAAGAAGAGTTTCAAACAGTCAATAATTTCACCTACTTGGGCAGCAATATCTCACAAGATGTTAACATCGACACTGAGGTGAACAAAAGAATAGCGAAATCTAGTACTGCAGTTAGAAGATTGCGAAAAAACTTATGGAAAAGAAAGGGAATAACAACTACCACCAGACTCATTGTTTACCAGACAACAGTAATATCATCGCACATCTAATGCCTTGAAACATGTAAGTATGTGCCAAACACGATAGAATACTCAACTACTTCCACCTACGCTGCCTTCATAAGATACTCAACATCTATTGGTGGGATAAAATACCAGACAGTGAATTACTGATGAAATCTAAGCCTGTACGCAAACATACAATGTTTATGAAGGTGCAGACACACGGTTCGCGTGAAAGATCATCGTCTACCAAAAATGTTGTTATATGGATAACTCCAGACTGGCTCCCACAAGGCAAGACAGAAGAAGCGTTTTAGAGACATTTTTAAGACATCACTGAGTCACTTCGAAATAAACACAAATTCATGGGAGAATATTGCAGAAGATAGATCCGACTAGTTTCGTAGAATCAAGAGTGGTGCAGCCGCTGCAGAGAACCTCAGACACAATGATGCGCAAAAAAGCGATAAAAGAAAGGCAAGAGATTCTCATTGGCCCACAGACTCCTCCCACACATGCCCAGAGTGTGGTAGACAATTCCAAGCATGCAGAGTACTCATTAGTCACAGTTGGGCACACCGCAGACATCATCATCATCCCAGTTGAGATGAATGGGCATCGTCGACTTTGACGGACGAACAGAAATTTAGATGTATTCTTACTAAATTCACGTAGTAATGCTGACACTATTTTATATATATTCTTACTTAACCCCCCGGGGTGCAAATGGCCTCGCATTGCTCACGTGCAGACCCAGGGTTAGCAGATAACCAAGATCCTAAGAGTACCTGCTCGTGGTGCACCCTGGAAACAGAAATACAGCGGTTCTTGCTGTATTCCTGGCTAACACTCTTAGGCTCGTGTCCGTGAATGTGGATGCTGTAGATGGAAAGAGATTTGACTGTAAATAGACAGGCAATATCTCCGATACCTCTGCGCTACCACATACAGCAGCACTGTCGACACACAGTGAAGCTAAACAGTCCGGCAGAAGCATTGAAGGGGCGGCCAATGCAGTTGTTACAAAGTGGACAGATGCTATTAGAAATATAAAGAATTGGTTCGTTAATCAACATAAGAATAATAGCACATTGAATACACTGAAGATGAAGCACAGCGCTAGAGGACACAGAGAACGGAACACGTTTCAAGGAAATCGGAACTAAAGTGTTGTTTGCTCGAGACAGGCTACTAGTTACCAGTGACCCAGCCCTGACCCAACTCTACTGTCGAGTTTTTCCTATATCGGAATCATACTCGCAGAGAGAAAAGGTTCAGTACCCGATTGGCACAGGGACAGAAGTCTAAGGTGGCAAGCACTGTTCAGCTCTAGAACAAAATCCTAGTCCCTGACACTCCTAAATATGTGTGCCGACTCAGACTTGGACGAGTGGTTCACGACGTTGGTGAACAACACTTCGGCTAAGAGGGCGAAAGAGTCCGAGTCCAACTCTTTCGTTGAGTTCTTCCTTTACAGGAACCAGGCTCGAGGATGACAAAAGGTTCAGTACCCGATGGGTATGGGCACAATACGTCTAATTACACGAGACAAGTTCACTGGCGGCGGGACACCTCGTGCACGATATATGTAAAGGACAAACCGTCTCGGCGTAAAGTCAGTACACATTCCCTGCCTGGCGACAGATAGGATAGGAAGGCTGTCACACTCTAGGGTAGCCCACCCAAAATGTCAAGGCATTCCGAAATCTGATGTGCTGGGCCTACAGGTGGAATAACGGTGGCACAACGTAACTACGCTCCCAGCGGAAATCACACGAATATCCGTGCTGATTACAATGGAGCAAACGCAAAACGCAAAACAAACTAAACCACCCAGAAGTATTACTGACACTACATTAGATGTATCCCCCCCCCCCCAGTATTGATACTGACACTATCTTAGATGTATTCTTACTAGAAGCTCCGTATATAAACATATTCCCACTGTCTGGGTGCATCATGACATCCTGATTGCATTGATGCGTCTCTTGGCCTGTTGCCTCCGTCTTCAACACATGCAATTACTAAAGAAGACTGTGGTTTTGTTCGGTTATAGGAGGGTCTATCCAGTCTTAATTTCAGCCTTTGTTGGCTGAACTAAGCCCCATCTCAGCGACAAGGACCTGGTCTCGGGGAGAATTATTGGGGTAACAATTAGACCAGTTATTCCAAACGCCCCACAGGGGACAATTTGATTGTTCTGGTGGGGGGGGGGTTCAATTCAGATGGCAATTATTCCTTTAAATTTAGGGAATAATTCCATTTTTAAATATATATATATATATATATATACGAGGCGTGTTCAAATGAAAACGGGACTTGTTACACCACGCGTGATAGAGCGCACTGATATTGATGACATTTTGCACTAGTAATGAGTATCCAATAATTTACATACGGTCACGTGTTCATCTTCCCAGCATGCATATGTGCTGCAGAAGACTGTTAACAATATGGCGGGTGTGATTCCGAACCCGTCCAAAGTGAATCAGCGTGCTGTGATCCAGTTTCTTTCATTTGAAGGATGTCAAGCAGTAGACATTCATCGGAGAATGAAGGCAGCATATGGTGACAAATGTTTGTCGAGGACCAGAGTGATGGAGTGGGTGCGTATGTTTAAAGACGGACGTGAGTTAACGGCAGATCTTGCACGGCCAGGTCAGGCGCATATTGTTGCAACAGAAGAAGCCATAGCCGTGCTTGATAAAGCAGTACTGACTGACCGTCGTCGGAGCATTCGTTCGCTTGCAGAAGAATTCCATATGTCAATTGGGACAGCCCACATGGTTGTTCGGAAGAAATTGAACTATCGGAAGGTGTTCACAGTGGGTCCCACGGATGTTGACTGACCACCATAAGGAAGAACGGATGGGGTGGAATTAGAAAGCACTAAAGGGACAGCGATTCAACAGCGACGCAGACGTGAAGACAGCAGTGACCACATGGTTCAGAGAACAGCCACGCAACTTTTTCTCGGACGGCATTCGACGTCTACCTAAACAGTGGGATGCTTGCCTAAATGCATACGGAGATTTTTTCTGATGAACCCAGGTGCATTCTTATTCACAAGTGGTTGCTTTGTTCAATTCCGTTGAAAATATTAAATTGCGTATGATACTTTTTAAATAAATCCACAAGTCCCGTTTTCATTTGAACACGCCTCGTATATATATATATATATATATATATATATATATATATATATATATATATATATATATATATATATATATATATATATATATATATATATATATATATATATATATATATATATATATATATATATATATATATATATATATATATATATATATATATATATATATAATGTTACATAGAGTGGGGGCATCATAAGTTTAGAAATGCTTAGGTGGGGCATAGTTAAAAAAAGGGTTGGGAAACACTGAATTGAATGATTACAAAAGCTGGAAAGCTTCGTCATGAAAGAGTATTGTCCCCCACACTGTTTCTTGTCTATATCAATGATCTGGTTGCTGAGCTACAACTTTGAACAAAATGTGGCAATGTATGCTGATGAATTGGTAATATGGTACACAGAATAACATGAGACAGTGACTATCAAATAGGTACAGAGGGTTATAGATGCCTTGACCACATGCACAAACAGATAGTATGTCAACATCGACACAGATAAGTGCTTCACTGCTCCCTTTAAATCAATCAATCAATAAACACGTAACCCTTCATTGTCGTAGGGGTACCACATTGGATGCCTCAGCGAATTCTATCCTCAGCGATGCGGATGAGTGTGGAAATATCTTGCCCTGTCCATTCCTTGATGTTGTCTGTCCATGCCTTTATTTGCCCTCCTCTGCTTCTTCCATCCTCGACAGTTCCCTGCAGTATTGTTTTTGACAAAGAATCGTGCCTGCATATATGTCCGAACCATGCTAGTTTTCGTAGTTTCACTATTGAAAGCAACTGCTCCCTTTACTCTTTCACGAAAAAAAATCTGGTAACATCAAGATAAATGGAGAGCTCCTGAAGGAAGACAAAGAACCAACATATCTTGAAGTCACAATTGATAACAAGATGAAATAGAAGAAACATATAAATAAAGCAAAACAAAGGTCCAGAGAAAGTTATTGTTCCCGAGAAAGCTAAATGGAACCACAAGGGGGACAAATGGGAAAATACGTAGTAAGTTTACCAGTAGGGCATACGACTACACCTGGAATATGGGTCTACTTCGCCGCGTCCAGGATCAAATACATTACATGAACTAAATAAGGTACAAAACCAGGCACTGAAGATCATCACGTGGAAAACAAAAACCATCAACACCCATAGTAGAGATGGGAAATATCGGGAAGATACAAACACTGAGTAAACGCAGAAACACAACCCCCCCCCCCCCCTCCAAAAAAATAAAATAAATTAATAAATAACTTTCGTGAATACATATAACCATGTGAAGGGTTATAATTGATACATCAACACACTCGGTAATACAGACTCTCAAAGTGCGCAAGATAGAAAAGTACATGCTGAGAAAATGGTGGGACCTATTACATGGATATACTGCCCTGGTCACGCTGGAGTAAGAGGAAACGAGAGAGCCGACTTCTTGGCAGGCAAAGCGGCGATAGACTGCACAATGCTGAGAAGATTGTTTGTTTGTTTGTTTTTTGTTCGCTCCATTGTAACCATCACGGATATCCGTGCGATTTCCGCCGGGAGCGTGATTACGTTGTGCCACCGTTATGCGCCTTGTAGGCCTGGCACATCCGATTTCGGCATGCCTTGACAATTCGGGTGGGCTACCCTTAGCCGGTGACAGCCTCTATATCTGTCTCCATGCACGCGTAGTGGAGACTCTTCACCCAGACGATTTTTTTTTTCTCGTCTGACTCGAACGAGGTGTTCCACTGTCTATGAACTTGCCTCGTGTAATTGGACGTGCTGTGCCTGTGCCCATTGCGTACTGAACCGTTTCTCATCCGTGAGCCTGGTTCCTTAAGGGGAAGAACTCAACAGATTAGTTGGACCCTGGCTCTTTCGCCCTCTTAGCCGAGGTGTCATTCACCGACATCGTGTACCCCTTGTCCAAGTTCGAGTCTCACACCACGCGTTTGAGAGCAAGGCGTTCTCGAGCTGAGAGTCCTTGTCCAATAGCGCCTGAGCCCGTCAGGTACTGAACCCTTTCTCTCTTCAAGTGTATTTCCGGTATAGGAAAACCTGACAGTAGAGTTGGGCCAGGGCTAAAATCGTTGTCCCTTTTGTGCCTTAGCGCATCGAGTACGGAACCCTTTCTCTTCGCGAGCCTATTTCCGGTTTAGGAAGGCTCGACATTAGAGTTGGATTAGGTCTTCTTGCTTTACCAAACGCCAATGAATGGGTCTGGGTCTCTGCCTGTAAGGAACACAGGTAACTAGAAGCTCGTCTCGAGCTGACGGAGCTTGTAGTTCCCCTTTCCTAGGAACTTTTCATTTTCTATTTGCAGTTCGCGCTGCCCTCTAGCGCTGTTCTGCCCTTTCATTGTTTCATTGTACTCGGTATGAAATATATTTGTCTCTCGCCATGCATCTACCTTTACGTGCATTTTACATTGGCCGCCCCTCCAATGTTCGGACTGGACTGACTAGCTTCACTGTATGTCGACAGTGTCGCTATATGTGGTGCTGCTGTTGGTGTCGGAGATATTGCTTGTCTCTTGTGCAGTCAAATCTCTTTCCATCTGCTACCTCCACATTTCCGGAAACAATCCCCAAATGATTTGACCAGAATCAGCACGAGCTGCTGTATTTCTGTTTTCAGGGTGCACCGCGTGGAGGTACATTTGGGGATCTTGGTTATCTGCTAACCCTGGGTCCGCCTAGAGCAATGCGTTCCCTTTGCACCCCGCTGAGAAGATATAAAGAAAACTTGATCAAAGCAGTAATAAATTCATTTCAATATGAAGATGATGTCAATGAGGCTGGAACGTACACATGCAGGGAATGTTAGAAATGAGAGTATCTAGAATGGGGGGGGGGGAGGACAAGTAATTTATTTGGAAAGACCCCTAAGACAACGCAACCAACACCTAATCGGGACTCAGTCTTCATACACTGGGATTGCCGCTGTAACGGAGATCTGAGTACTTACGGGAATGCTCCACGTGCTGTGAAGCTAATTTCTAATCAAGAATCAAGATTCCTGTGAAGGAGCGCAGAGATGCTTTCTAGGCTGTGGAAATAAAGGCCGTTTTACCATAGCAGACGTCGTGACATTTACAGGAAGGATTTTAATTGTACCTCCGAAAGAAAATCTGTTCCAACCGTAGATTGAACCTGGGACCTCTAGGGTCCGAGAACAGCGTTCTAACCACACGGGCATGCGTTGCACACAGAAACACAAAGGTGCTAAAAGAGGAAGAAATGTCCCACTGTATGCCAAGCCAAATAAAGGAGAGAGCTGCTGATGATCAATCAGATGTGCCTATCATCAAAAGAAACAGAGGATACATGTTCATGATCTACTTAGGCAAGACAGTGCTAAAATAAGAAACGTTCGTTGTCCAGTCAGGTAAGTCGGCGGTACACTTAGAAAAGTCACTGGTACACTAAGACAAGTCTGTAGTCTACTTAGATAAGTTCATGGTCCACTAAGATATGTCATTGTTTTCCCTCAGACAAGTCCGTGGTGTACTAGGACATGTATGTAGTCTACTAAGGCAAGTGGTCTACTCATACAAATATCCCCCACCTCACCCCCCACACTCCACCTCACTAATGTTCATTTTTGCTTATGCTGTATATTTCCCAGTGCTAACTAGTAGTCTCCTGATGAAGACATTGTTTTAAACGATTACATGACTCGTTTGATTAAACGATTATATGACTCGTATGATTAAACGATTACATGACTCGTATGATTAAACGATTACATACGAAAATAAAATATGATTGGTAGCATATCCTATTCAGGATGAACCCATCAACTCAGCATCTTTTGACAGCATTGGTTGTCGATGCAATATAAATTCTCACGATAGTTTGCCATTACTTTCTGAACGGCCCGGATGCACGATTTCCTGAGTCTGAATTCAAAGCCGGTACACTGGCTACCACAGATGAGCTCTGTACTTCGCCAGACCATAAATTATATTTGGCATTTCCAAAAAAAAATGAGGACTGTAGATAAGAAATATATTTAGAAAAATAATGTGAGGTGAAGATTCAAATATGCTTGGACATCAAAATTGAAGGGGGAGATTTAAACATACGTAGATAATTGGAGGTGGAGACTCATATATGTTTAGATACCAAAAAAATGAGAGGTATTGATTCAAATATGTTTGATACAAAAATAGGAGGTGTAGATTATACTATGTTTAGAAAAACAATTGGAGGTGGAAATTCAAATATGTTTAGAAAAACAATGAGAGGTGGACATTCAAATATGTTTACCGCCCGTGTGTTGTCGGGGCCCGAAAGGGGAGCAAATAATAGCAACACTTTACCTTCCATGCATGTCGTACGAGGCGACTAAGGAGGTTATGGGATGGAGTTGGCTGTCCCATCCCATATAGGGTCAGTGACATAAAGCCACACTGAAGTCGGATGTGTCAGGCCGAAAGGCGCAGATATCACAGCAGTGCTGTAAACCATGACACAACGCATTCCGTTCTCCGGACTACATCCTGCTGATCTGTAGGAGTTTGAGAACGAACGCAGAAGAAGAAGAAGAAGAAATATGTTTACAAAAACAATGGAAGGTGGAGATTCAAATATGTTTAGATAAAAAAATTGGAATGTTGAGATTCAAATATGTTTATATTTAAAAAAATGGGAGGTGGAGATTCAAAAATGTTTATAAAATAATGGGAGGGGCAGATACAAATATGTTTATAAAAATAATAGGAGGTGGAGTTTCAAATATGCTTAGGAAAACAATGGGAGGTAGAGATTCAAAAATAATTGGAAAAACAATGGGGGATGGGGGGTAGAGATTCAAATAAGTTTAAAAACACAATGGGAGATGATGGAAATTCAAATATGTTTAGATATCAGAAAATTGGCAGTGGAGATTCAAATATTTTTAGATACAAAAAATGGGAGGTGGAGATTCAAGCATGTTAAGATACCAATAATGGGTGGTGGAGATTCAAACATGTTTATAAAAACAATGGTAGGTGGAGATTCAAACATGTTTATAAAGATAATGGGAGGTGCAGATTCAAATATGTTTAAATACAAAACAATGGAGGTGGAGATTCAAATATGTTGAGATAACAAAAAATGGGAGGTGGAGATTCAAATATGTTTAGAAAAACAATGAGAGGTGGATATTCAAATATGTTCAGATAAAAATATAAAATGTTGAGATTCAAATATCTTTATATAACCCCCCAAAATGGGTGGCGGAGATCCAAATATGTTTATAAAAACAATGGGAGGTGGAGTTTCAAATACGCTTAGAAAACAATGGGAGATGGAGTTTCAAAAATGATTTGAAAAACAAATTGGGGGTGGGGGTGGTGGAGATTCAAAAAAGTTAAAAAATACAATGGGAGACGATGGAGATTCAAATATGTTTAAATAACATAAAATGGGAGTGGAGATTCAAATATTTTTAGATACAAAAAATGGGATGTGGAGATTCAAGTATGTTAAGATACCATTAATTGGTGGTGGAGATTCAAACATGTTTAGAAAATCAATGGGAGGTGGAAATTCAAATATGTATAGAAAACAATGGGAGGTGGAGATTGAAATATGCTTACGCCCCTGTGTTGCCGGGGCCCGAAAGGGGAGCAAAGAATAGCAACACTGTTTACCTTCCATGCCTGTCGTAAAAGGCGACTAAGGAGGTTATGGGATGGAGTTGGCTGCCCCATTCCATATAGGGTCAGTGACCCAAAGCCATGCTAAAGTCGGATGCGTCAGGCCGAAAGGTGCAGATATCGCAGCAATGCTGTAAACCATGACACAACGCATTCCGTTCTCCGGACTACATCCTGCTAATCTGCAGGAGTTTGAGAACGAACGCAGAAGAAGAAGAAATATGCTTAGATAACAGAAAATGGGACGTAGAGATTCAAATCTGTTTTGAAAAATAAAAATGGGAAGTGGAGATTCAAATATGTTTAAATACCGAAAATGGGAGGTGGATATTCAAATATGTTTACAAAAACAATGAGAGGTAAATATTGAAATATGTTTAGATAAAAAAAATATTAAGATTCAAATATGTTTATATAACCAAAAAATGGTAGGTGGAGATTCAAATATGTTTAAATAAAATTGGAGGGGGAGATTCAAAAATGTTTATAAAAATGTTGCGAAGGGGAGATCCAAATATGTTTCTAAAAACAATGAGAGGTGGACTTTCAAATTTGCTTAGAAAAACAATGTGAGGTGGAGAATAAAACATGTTTAGAAAAACAGTGGGAGGTAGAAATTCAAAAATGATTGGAAAAACAATGGGGGGAGGGGGGAGAAATAAAAAAGTTTTAAAGACAATGGGAGATGATGGAGATTCAAATATGCTTAGATAACAGAAAATGGGCACTGGAGATTCAAATACATTTAGATACAAAAAATGGGAGGTGGAGATTCAAGTATGTTAAGATACCAAAATGGGTGGTGCAGATGCAAACATGTTTATAAAAACAATGGGAGGTGGACTTTCAAATTTGCTTAGAAAAACAATGTGAGGTGGAGAATAAAACATGTTTAGAAAAACAGTGGGAGGTAGAAATTCAAAAATGATTGGAAAAACAATAGGGGGGGGGAGGGGGGAGAAATAAAAAAGTTTTAAAGACAATGGGAGATGATGGAGATTCAAATATGCTTATATAACAGAAAATGGGCACTGGAGATTCAAATACATTTAGATACAAAAAAATGGGAGGTGGAGATTCAAGTATGTTAAGATACCAAAATGGGTGGTGGAGATGCAAACATGTTTATAAAAACAATGGGAGGTGGAGATTAAAATCTTTTTAGATAAACAATGGGAGGTGGAAATTCACATATATTTAGAAAACCAATGGGAGGTGAAAATTCAAATATATATAGAAAACAATGGGAGGTGGAGATTCAAAAATGCTTAGATAACACAAAATGGAAAGTGGAGATTCAAATATGTTTAGATACCGAAAATGGGATGTAGTGATTCAAATATGTTTAGAAAAACAATGGAGGTAGAGATTCAAATATGTTTATGACAACAATGGGAGATAGAGATCCAAATATGCGTAGAAAAACAATTGGGAAAGGGGGGGGGTAGAGATTTAAATATTTTTAGAAAGCAATGGGAGGTGCAGATAAAACATGTTTATAAAACAACGGGAGGGTGGAGATTCAAATATGCTTTGAGTACAAAAATGGGAGTTGAAGATTCGAATATGCTTAGAGTACAAAAATTGGGATTTGGAGATTCAAATATGTTTAGAAAAACAATGGAAAGTGAAAATTCAAATATGATTAGGTTACGAAATGTGGGAGGTGGCGATTGAAATATCTTTAGATACCGAAAATGGGAGGTAATGATTCAAATATGTTTACATACAAATAATGGTGGAAATTCAAAACAAAATAGAAAACAATGGGATGTGGAGATTCTATTATGTTTAGATAAATAATAGGAAGTGGACATTAAAATATTCGTAGATATCAAAAAATGGAAAGGGGAGATTCAAATATGTTTAGATTTAAAAAAAGGGGGGGGGGGGAAATAGAGACTAAAATACGTTTAGAAAAACAATGAAAGGTGAAGATTCAATTATGTTTTGAACGCATTGGGAGGTGGAGAGTCAAAATGTTTTACAAAATAATGAGAGGCGAAGATTAAAATATGTTTAGAAAAACAATAGGAGGTGGAGATTCAAATATGCTTAGAGTGAAAAAAAATGGGAGTTGGAGATTCAAATATGCTTAGATAACCAAAAAACATTGAGGTGGAGATTCAAATATGCTTATTTAATACAAAATGTCAGATGGAGATTCAAATAAATTTACAAAAACAATGGTTGGTGGGTATTCAAGTATGTTTACAAAAACAATGGGTGGTGGAGATTCAAATGTATTTAGATATACAAATTGAGTTTTTCGGTGTTTTTTGTTTTGGTCATTTGAGTTGCATTGGCCATGATAATCCCGTGTCTACTTAGTGTTTGATTGTCTCTTCCCATCTAATTCTTGGTCTTCCGCGTGCTTTGTAGCCCGGTCTTCTGCTAATGTATGCACGAAGGGCTGGTTTCGCGGGTTCCATTGTCATGGCGTACCAATCCATTTGGTTTTTTTTCTACTTCTCGATGTTTTTTATTTCTTTACTGGTATCTTCTGGATGTAATATAGTTTTATTTCTTACTGGTATCTTCTCGATGTGGTCTTGAATTGAGATAGTCTTTATTTCTTTACTGGTATCTTCTCGATGTGAGATAGTTTTTATTTCTTTACTGGTATCTTCTCGATGTGAGATAGTTTTTAATTCTTTACTGGTATCTTCTCGATGTGAGATAGTTTTTATTTCTTTACTGGTATCTTCTCGGTGTGAGATAGTTTTTATTTCTTTACTGGTATCTTCTCGATGTGAGATAGTTTTTATTTCTTTACTGGTATCTTCTCGATGTGAGATTTTTTTTATTTCTTTACTGGTATCTTCTCGATGTGAGATAGTTTTTATTTCTTTACTGGTATCTTCTCGATGTAGTCTTGAATTGAGATAGTCTTTCTTTACTGGTATCTTCTCGATGTAGTCTTGAATTGAGATAGTTTTTAATTCTTTACTGGTATCTTCATTTCTCCGGTGGTTTCTTCTCGTAATATTTATAGCTGTTCTCAAACATCTCATTTCGCAAACTGTGATCTTTTTCGCCAGTGTCTTTGTCAAGGACCATGTTTGACATTGGAAACACAGAGTTGGTAAAAAAAAATACTGGTATATAAATGGGAGGTGGAGATTCAAATATGCATAGTAAATAAAATTGGGAGGTGGAGATTCCTAAAATAAATGTTGACTTAGTTTTGATTGACGCTTCTCGCGAACAGTATCAGCATTATTTTGATAATGATGAGAGTGGGGGTAGGTATTGCAATATTTTTGATTCCTTTATAGAGCTAACATATAGAGCTAACATATAGAGCTAACATATAGAGCTAACAGTGCCGTAGATACATTTTGACGTTGTCCGTAGGCGTGAAAGTTACATTTAAGGGCGACCTATTTGGGAAGCCCTTTGGGAGGCGGTGGGGTAGGTGGATCATTTTTACGGCCGCTTTTTTCCCTAATACTTTTTTTCCTATAGCCACGTTCTGATTTGAATACAAACACACACCCACCCCCTCATCTACGGGTTTGAATGTAAAACATTATTTTTTGTAATCTAAAGAGGAGATTCTGCGCTACAAACTCCTCCCTCGTATATACGAGCTTCTTGAGAATAATTATAGAGCGTGAACGGTATTGCAATCTTTCTGAAGCCCAGGTAAAAGATGCTCGTAGTTACAGATAGAACTGAGGATTAAGTGATTAGCTTCCAATAGTTTACCATTGATTATCTAGCATGAAACACTATAACCAATTCTTTGCTAGCAGTCGCGATTTACACTTTCTGTGTCATATAATCGAATATTCACTGTGATAAAATCGACCCATTTATGTGTGTGATATAATTGCTCTTTTTATCTGGGCGTGTTACTTGTGTTTGTAAAGTCGTTATGCACTCATTTTACGACGGATAAAATAAGATTTGAAGAAGATTGATATTTTGTTTCCCAGTAAATCGGCAGACATGAGTTTGACACGGAAGATATATACAGTAACTTAAGAAAGCACTCTGAAATATATCATTGAGTAAAGTTAACTATTTACAGTAACCTAAGTAAGCAATCTGAAGAATACCATTGAGTAAAGTTACCTATTTTCAGTAACCAAAGTAAATAATATGAATATTATCGTTGTGTCTAAATTTATCTCTGTATAGAAACTATTTATAAATAAATGACCTTATTTTTTTAATGTTCATTAAAAAAACGTTTTAACATTAAACTATATGGAAACCTTATGGAATACACATCCATATTTTCTGTTAATGGAATACACATCCTATCTTCTGTTAATGGAATACACATCCATATTTTCTGTTAATGGAATACACATCCATATTTTCTGTTAATGGAATACACATCCATATTTTCTGTTAATGGAATACACATCCATATTTTCTGTTAATGGAATACACATCCATATTTTCTGTTAATGTATCATGCTCAATGTAAAATTGGCATCAGTTGTCCAACTGTAAATAAAGTGATAGAATTAAATGAAAGTTCATGCTTTGAAGACAAATGCTGAACTTGTTATAAACTAATTATAATCTAACCAATGTATTTAAATGTGATTTTCCTAACCTTACAGTCTGCCATTATGAGACGGTCATGTTTGCAATTCGTAGCGTGGTGTTGCAGGAATAAACGCATCAACGCAGTGGTTGTCACGTTTCTGTGCGTCGCGTGTCTATTAATATGGCAAAGTCCGAAAATCGAACAAGGTGAGTAAGCGATATATGTTTACCGCTAATATATTTAAAAGAAAATATTTTCGTGTTTCCAACACAACCTTGCATACATTTGTTGAGAGAGGTTTAATATTTCATATTTCAGCCTTTCTTCATAGGAAAAGTGTGAATGCAATATTTAATTATGATAAACAAATGCTCTAACAATTTGTTAATGCTAATTGTAAGTTGAGAACCTCTTATCATTTTGTATTGAACACTATCTTTTCTATCTTTTTTGTTTATTAAAATTAATCGCTGAGCATGTCTTCATATTTTAATCTGTAGTACTTCTTTTGGTTGCAGTGAGTACATGAAGATATATTCACATTTTGTATTGTCTCTCGTTCAGACGTGTTCCAAAGAAGTATCGCTAGAACTAAGAACGACATTTTCTGCGGGTTATTCTAAGCATGAATTGTTATTTTCTGTTGCGTGAGACAGGCATCGCATTGTGAAACTAGAACAGCGAATACACCTACACTTTAAGCACCTTTAATTAAGTTACCCGTGTCTGCAGGTATAATGAGCATATTGGAAGACTAAAGCACCATGTTCAACTTTTGCATTATGCAATTGTGCATCATTACAGTTAATAAAGCAATGGCGAGCTACTGAACTTAAATACTGCTTAGAAAATCGTTACATCAAAAATAAATACTGGGTTGATCTCTACGACCTGAAGAGGATGTTATATCAATTAGTTGTATGCAATTTGTGTGAGAATACACATACATATATATATATATATATATATATACATATACAAGCACATACATCCACATACACACAATTAGGATGTGATATCACTTATTTCTATGCAATTTGTGCGATATATATACATACACGCACATACACACATAGCACATACACACATATACACACAATTAGGATGTTCTATCTATGCAATATTTCTATGCAATTTGTTTGAGAATACACATACACACACATACACATAACCATACATAGGATGTGCTACCAATTGTTTGTATTCAAATTGAGAATATACATACATAAACATACACACACATACATATGATGTGCTATCAATTATTTGTATGCAATTTGTGTGAGAAAATCACATATAACACACATGCACACTACCACACACAACCACACAAATATACGTACACACACAATTATATGGATGGTTATTATTCTGAGTTTATTTGTCACAGGTTGGAAAAAGGGGGATGGATAAAAGAGGTAACACATATAGTTAGATTAACACGTATAATTAAATTAACACATACAGTTAAATTATCACATACAGTTAGACTATCACATACATTTAGGGTAACACATACAGTTAGATGATCACATACAGTTAGTGTATCACATACAGTTAAGGTAACACATACAGTTAGGGTAACCCATACAGTTAGGGTAACCCATACAGTTAGATTATCACAAACAACTAGATTATAACACAGCTAGATTATCGCATACAGCTAGATTATAACACAGTTAGATTATAGTTTACAGTTAGAATATCACATACAATTAAATTATCACATACAACTAGATTATATCACAGTTAGAGTATCACATACAATTAGATCATCACATACAACTCGATTATACAACAGTTAGATTATCGCATATAGTTAGGGTAACCCATACAGTTAGATTGTCACATACAGCTAGATTATAACACAGCTAGATTATCGCATATAGTTAGGGTAACCCATACAGTTAGATTGTCACATACAGCTAGATTATAACACAGCTAGATTATCGCATATAGTTAGGGTAACCCATACAGTTAGATTGTCACATACAGCTAGATTATAACACAGCTAGATTATCGCATATAGTTAGGGTAACCCATACAGTTAGATTGTCACATACAGCTAGATTATAACACAGCTAGATTATCGCATATAGTTAGGGTAACCCATACAGTTAGATTGTCACATACAGCTAGATTATAACACAGCTAGATTATCGCATATAGTTAGGGTAACCCATACAGTTAGATTGTCACATACAGCTAGATTATAACACAGCTAGATTATCGCATATAGTTAGGGTAACCCATACAGTTAGATTGTCACATACAGCTAGATTATAACACAGTTAGATTATCACATACAGCTAGATTATAACACAGCTAGACTATCACATACAGTTATAGTATCACATACAGTTCGATTATACAACAGTTAGATTATCGCATATAGTTAGGGTAACCCATACAGTTAGATTGTCACATACAGCTAGATTATAACACAATTATAGTATCACATACAGCTAGATTATAACACAGTTATAGTATCACATACAGTTAGATTATAACACAGTTATAGTATCACATACAGTTAGATTATAACACAGTTAGATTGTCGCATATAGTTAGGATAAACCATACAGTTAGATTGTCACATACAGCTTGATTATAACACAATTAGAGTATCACATACAGTTAGATTATAACACAGTTAGATTATCGTTTACAGTTAGAGTATCACATACAATTAGATTATCACATACAACTAGATTATAACACAGTTAGATTATCACATACAACTAGATTATAACACAGTTAGAGTATCCCATACAGCTAGATTATAACACATATTATCACATGCAGTTAAGGATATCACATACAGTTAGATTATCACAATTTTCAATTGAAAAAATATAAAACTAATACTCTAATCATTATCATCAAATGCCGTCTCCACAATGAAGACCTCCAACATCCTTTTTTGGTGCTCTCTTTTAGACTGCAACCTATCCATCTCGTGATGTTTTCCTCCTATTTGTATCTCTTCCTATCCTACTTCTAGCTCTTCTCCCCTCTTTTTTTTACCTTCAAGTAAGATCAAGGTTTCTTGTCTTTAAAAATGTCCAAAATATTGTATGTGTTTGATTTATATTCCCTTTTTTTCATACGTAGTGTTGCCACAACCTCCGTGTTAGTTTTTTTTTCTCTTTCCATGAAGTTATCTCTATTGTTCTATATATCCATATCTCAAAGGCATCAGCCTAGTCGTACAGTTGTTTGCTCACTGTCCATGTTTCTGAGCTATTCATTAATATAGAATAATTGTAGAATTTTATAATTCTCATTTTTAGTTTGTCAAAATATCGAACTCTTCATACTCTTATAGCATATAGCAACAAATGGCTCCAGTAATATTCTCAACAGCGTCCGTTTTTAACTTGACAAACGTGAATGTCATTATCAATCTTATTATCGGTGCACAGCCGCCTCTTATATAGCATACAACATTAACCTGTCAGGTTCATCAATATGAAAGGGCTCTGTTCCCTGGTAATCAGCCACATTACTTCTATTTATTGTCAGTGGCACCATTGGAAATTGTGTATCGATTATCGGTGTGAAATCAACATCATTGTCCTGATTTCTACCTAACCAAGCTACACGCTGTCAAGTTCCTCACGATTGACTGAATTAGATCGTTCAATTTCACACACACAACTCTACTTTGAAAGGGACGAAGTGATTTTCTCTTTATTATCGCTGTAAGATTCAACTTATTCAACATCCTCTTTACATTTCTCTCTCTCTCTCTCTCTCTCTCTCTCTCTCAATCTGTGTAATAAAAGATAACCGTATAGCAGAAATAATATATAATGTCGCAGTCCAGTTTCATTCAAGAGAACTACGGCCAGACCACGGCATGTTGTTGTTCGTCCATCACAAGTGATGATGACCATTTGTTACATCCACTTTTGAAAATTCAATTTTAGTTATGTCCTTGATTATGAGTTCGTAGATGGCTAATGAGCCCTATTCGAGCTGTAAATGTCCTTGGACAGTTTGGACATGGAATAACGACTGTAGACGGATCTTGGTCTATCCGTGACTTTCTAGCTGCTCTCCGCTGTTGAGCTGCTGCATTTCTCTTTTTTCAAAAGATGATGCGCTCTTTTTTTATTTTAGAATGCTATCATAACATTATCACGGCATAACATGAACTTGAATACCAAGATGGAAAAACGTTCATGAACAAAATAAGATTAATTGAACACTCCCTTCATAATATCAGTATGAAAGTATAGTGCGCTGTTGTGTTATGTTTGACATTGTTCGTCTTTACAGATGGTCTGAATCAGGTTTGTTTCAGTTGGAGGTGCACTAGTAGAACATATATTCTCATGGCTACATCTGCCGAGCTATGATCGATTTAGTCTGTTGTAGAATACATTTTGGAAAATAATGTCTGGACTGTTGCATCAGGTGTCTGATCCTTTGATGGACAGTTGCATCTTGTGTCTGATCCTTTGAGGGACTATTGCACCTTGTGTCTGAGACTTTGTTTCGTTCTCTTGGTGTGCTCAATATTTCATGATTACCGGTAAATGTTCTATCAACTTTACGCATGGTTGTTCTACATGTGATAAATTAGGTCACTTCACCAACATTAACATTACTGAATGTTAGTTCCTAAGCTATAAATATATATATTTATAGATATATATATATATCACATGCGTTATGCGTTACCCTAACTATAGGCGATAATCTAACTCTGTGTTATAATCTAGCTGTATGTGATACTCTAAAATATATTCAGACATATTTTTTCCAGAACGTTGTCTTCGTCGTGGATACTCTGAACGCCGTGCAAGCAGGTCTGCATTGGCCTGTGCATACATTCTTCGATGTAATTGGTCCATCGTTTTCGTGGTCTTCCTATTCTTCTTTCGCCTGGCACTCTGTCCTCCAGAATCAGCCTTCGATACCTCATGTTGCTTTAAGTGTCCAAAATACTGTAGATTCCTTCTTATGATCGTATTTAGAAGCAACCCTTCATTTATTTATAATGATTAAATAATTTCAAAATTTCAATGTTATTCCTTTTCTCTGTCCATGATATTTGTAGGATTGTTCTCTAGCATCTCATTTCAAATGAGTTTATTATTCTGGATACTGTCTTGTTTAAAGTCCGTCTCGCATCCATATGTTGCCACTGGGAAACACATCATTTAAAAGGGTTACTTTTGTGTCGTTATTATTACTTTATGGAGATCTCCCTAGCATAGTGGTTAAGTATTCGCCTTGTGCTTAAAAGGTCATGAGTTCGAATCTGGCTAGTGACGTCTTGTTTACATGGTGGATTATTTTCAGAAGTCCCTGTCGATTATCACTTGAAGCTACGAGCTATGAGTGGTACTCTCGAAGTATATATGGAAAACCGAGTACAGTGAAGTCAATCCTCTATGAATTTTTAACCCTTCTTTTGAATTACTACTTTACCACAGCGTTCTCATTTGTGTTAATTTGAGCGATGCAATTGCGAGTTTTCTCCTAATCTGGATTGAACAATCTCCGGAATTATTTATAATTGTTCCCAGATATTCGAATTTGTACATTCTAGTTCTATATTGTTTATTTTAATTATCGGTTCTTATTTTTATTAGCGGTTGTAATTATTGGATCTCACTGTATTTCTTTGGTGCTTGATTAGCTGTTTCAATCCCTCAGGATGTGTTGCAAGGAGGACTGTGTGCATATCTTATTTCTGGAATATTCTACTTACCGATATTTAATGGATGAAACTAATTTTCCCCTAGTTCTTCTCTTAAGTTCTATATGTGATAAATTTGATAAATTCACCAACGTTAACATCACCGAGTGTTAGTTTATAAGAATAGAGAGGGGGTGGTGAAGAAATATGCTTTTAAAAATGATTTATAAAATAAGAAGAAAATATGTTTAATTTGTGATCTCATTATTGCGATTATTAATTTAATTGTGTTACGATTCGCCACAACCTACGGTGGAAGGCGGTAATTTGGAAATGCAGGTAATGAAACTCAACGATAATGGCGAACCATTGATGTACTTTGCGTGCATTAAGAAATTAGTAATCAATATAATAGTGTTTCCGATAGAGAAATGTGCAAGAGTGTATGGTAGTCCTAAAATAACGGAGATTGAATAAGGTAAAATAATACTGGTAAAATAACAGACTGCTGGCACCTTGTCATCTGTCCAGAGAATAGTATGATTATTGTTGTATCAAGAATATAATGCACAATGCATGTATGTGATCCACACGACAAATATAAGACACAAAGAATCTTCCAAAGTACGTACAAGGAATCGCAGGCCTACTTGTGCCATCATATGTTGTTGTGTTTCATGAAACAAGCAACTGTTGAATTATCTATCAATTTCTCCTTTATACCACTTATCATCTTACCATTCATGCAACAAATTCTGTTCCCATAATTCATTACCATGAATATACTGGATATTATACAGAGTGCAAAGTGTATAGAAGTAGATAGCGATCTGTTCCCTAAGAATAATTCTCCATAAAGAAGATACTTCAGCATTATACCAACTTCTATCCTTCTATTGTATTATATCTGAGTCTCAGCAGACTGAGCATACATTGTGGTATCGCATGTCTTTATAATATATGTTTTAGTGTCTTTATGGCTGTATTTTTCCAGCTGTATTCAATTCAGTAAGAGTATTTATGGTTGAACTTTCAAAAGTCAGTTCGTTAGTCGTTGGATCATCGTCACTGGACTCCGAACAAGTCCATAGGTGCTCAAATCTCTCCTTAAGGAGTGTATTGTCACTTAACGTTTACTGACAGTCCCAGTACGCCGTTGATTTACCATCATTCTTTCTCGCCCAAGTAACTACTCCTTTCTAGCGACACAACATTTCAAACCAAGCTCCCTTATTCTAGTCATGGATCAAGAATCATCGTCACTTATACAGTCATTTGTTTGTACGTTTTCCCGTAAGGCGTTCAAAATATCTGCCCGATCCATCGCTCCACCAACAGCCATAGTTGCTGCGTGTGCGTGAGAACCTATCTACTCTCTCATTACCCCGAACTCCCGCATGTCCCAACACAAAAATAAAAGTCACTTTACGCACACAGGAATTCTTCACCGCATCCAATCACTGTTCCCGAATGTGCCCCACCTGAACTTTCACAGTCATGCTCATCGAGTCACTGAGTACACAGGCATGCTCGCAGACAGTCTGCAAGCACACCCATTTCAAAGCTTTGATTACTGTCAAAATATCCATTGTCATGCTCCTTGTTGTCTGAGCGAAGGCACCACTTTCCTCTCTGATGGTTTCCCCCCACTTTTGAGCCGTGAATGTCCAGGCACTCCTGATGTGTCTCTCAACCGACCCATCTGTATTAATATATATTATCATATCGCGATGCCAACCTTGTCATATAGCAACCAATTGTGTTACGCACTCGTCGTTTATGCATACTAAAAGCATATCAATCAAAGCCTCCTCAAGATCTCTTACTTGTTGAATAGAGGCATTATTGCCCCAAGATCTACCTTTTACATTAAAATCCCCGCAGAATGTGACTTATTTTTCTTCATTTACTATCTCACATAGAGATTTCCAGTCCTGCACGTTCAGACTGACGTTGCACGCATACACGTTGACGAGCACGAAAGGGTGCTGCATGTTTTGTACCCTGACAGCTTGCATCTGAATGTCATCATTATCTTATTAACACATATCTATCTCGATCGGGTCAATGCCTTCTCGTACAATATTACTTGCCCAAAGTGTAGCCTAGCGTAGAAACTATGAAAGCCGGTGACTTGAGACGGTTTCTGATTCCCAGCCGCGATTCCTGTAGAGCCACAATATCTGCGCTGTACAGAATTTATCCATTTCAGGACGTCGTTTTTCGACACTAGCGACATTCCAGAATAACATGCATAACGATTTCAAAGACAGACGAACGACTTTTGATTTGTGGCGTCTCTGTCCAGCGAGTTTACCTTGTCTTTTAGCCCCGCCCCGTTTAGGAAGTGTACGTTTGCCAGCCATTTCTGGTGTATTCGGCCTTGTAATCACATGAAATAACGGCTACACTCATGAAAATTTCAGCTCTTATGAACGTACCACGTCGCATCGGCGAAGATCTTGATGAGTGGACCCCATTGCCAAAATAACACGACATCCTAGACGAAATAATTAAATTATTCATCCTTCCAATTATGTTGACGGTGCCAAACAAAATAACACGTTGATCTCTCCGCTATTTTGAACTGGAAGTACACGATATTCCCCCAACTTAAGATAGACTTAACTACAAAGTCCACTCCGGATCTTTCAATACTCGTTAGAAGTATTCTCTTTTTTGGTTATCCTGAAATTCGTCTTCAGTTTTCTGCTCACGAGTGCCATACATTTTTCGCTGTTACAGCTTCTTTAATTATCTCCTAATGTATAGTTTTGTTAGTGAGTCAGGGAGATCATTTTCAAGCTCCTGTTCGAACTCGAATATATTGTCAGGATCTTTAGTGTTCGTTACATTAATCCTAGGAATCATATTTATATTTTGTTGTGAAAATTTTGTGAAGATTCTCTTTGGTGTCATACATACTATTGCAACAACTAAGAAATGGTCCACCCTAACCAGACAAATATCCCTAGACAAAATATACCAAGACAAAATATTCCCATGACAAAATATTCCCAGACAAAATATACCGCACAAAATGTTCCCAGACAAAATATTCCCAGACAAAATATCCCTATATTGCAAAAAATTAGGAAAAACGTTATAGTAATAGTAACAGAAAAATTGGTGAAGTAATTTATGACAAAGGAGATTTATGCAAACATAAACGTTTTATGCAAACATACGATGTAAACATAGTATGACATCTTGTATACAAACATACATTGGAGAGATAAGGAGTAACAAAGGCTGTGAAAATAACACCTTTATTGTTCAAATTATTGTGTTTCCACAAACTAGAAAGGTAAAATAACAAACATAGGCTGGACTCAGGGATTAGGACAAGTATAGCAACGGACACGTGAGCAACGATGTCCTTACGTAGTTCAGATGCGCTCCATTTCATTTCCCAAGGCCACTTTCTCCATCGATGAGGCCTTTACAGGTGAATCGCGTAATGTCATTTACATGATTATATGTAAACCAGACTAATATCATGATGAATGGACATAAGCTTGAAGAGGTGAATACCTTCAAATACCTCGGATCCAGTATATGCAGCGATGGTAAATGCAAAGCAGAACTAAAAATAAGGCTGGGGATGGCTTTAGCGTCCTTGTCAAGGCTAACTGTGATTTGGAAAAGCAACATCAGTGTTGGAGTGAAAATCAAACTGTATAGGTCGCTGGTGCTTTCCGTTGTGTTGTATGGTTGTGAGAGTTGGACACTCACTGCGGACATGGAGAGAAGATTACAGGCTTTCGAGTATAAATGCTACAGAATAATTCTACGAATTTCCTATAGGGAACATAAGACCAATGTGTACGTAAGAAATAAAGTAGAGATGTGTGCAGGTGTCCAGGAGCCATTGCTTTCAATAGTGAAACGACGAAAACTAGCATGGTTCGGACATGTATGCAGGCACGATTCCTTGTCAAAAACAATACTGCAGGGAACTGTCGAGGGTGGAAGAAGCAGAGGAGGACAAATAAAGACATGGACAGACAACATCAAGGAATGGACAGGGCTAGATATTTCCACACTCATCCGCATCGCTGAGGATAGAATTTGCTGGAGGACTCTGTGTGCTGAAGCTTCCAATGTGGTACCCCTACGACCCTGAAGGGTTATGGGTTTTATTGATTGATTGATGTAAACGCTGTGGCAAACAGTACATCGGAGAAACTGGCCTACGATTGAGTGATCGCTTTTGTAACCATCTTCATGCCATCAAGCACAGAACACCTACTCCTGTGGCCACACACTTCAACGGCGATGGTCATCATTGTGCTTTGGATATTCAGGTCACCGCCATCAGATCTTGCACCACCGATGATAGATCTAGGTATGCTCTAGAAAATCGTCTCATTTTTGAATTGGGTACACTCAATCCTTTTGAACTCAATTCCGACCTATCTTGTGTCTAGTACTGGGTTGGTGTGGTCTTTGTCTTTATTCTTTTTGTTCCGTCATTTACTCATCTTTTTGTTCGTTTCGTTTCCACATATATTTACGTTTTTATGTACTTTCTGACCTTCCGGCATATCATTTCCATATTTCCGTTGGATGTTGTGATAATTTTTTAATTCGTCGTTTTTTGATGTTTTATTGTGTCTTGATAAAGACCTTTTTGTTGAAACGTTGAATGTGATTTGTGTATTGTAATTTTTATGATTTCTTGTGTGCTCATCATTGCCCATCATTACCTAATAGTTTTAGCTATATCTGTCGTGTCCCATTGAAACGAAATATAAACCTGTGTTTTACGTAAGTCTATACGTTCAACATGATAGCTTTGTAAATGTCCGTGTTGTGTGTGTTTTTATTATGTCTCTTAATCTGTTCCTGATAGGAGTGATTGCACTACAGGAGTAAACGATGTGGTCTTCTGTTTCTGTGATGTTTCTTCTGCAAAGCTTATATTTTGGCGTCTGCTCTAGTCTGCGTGCTTGTTTCCCTATAATGGCGTCATGTTGAATAATAGCCTGAAGGCTATTTCCCTAGCTTTTGGCGTGACACCTGGTATGTGAAGGTTGTTGAATGTCTCCGTATAGTCTGTCATAAAATAGGTGTACCCTTTCTTAATTCTGAGATGTAATGGGGTGCCTGGAGCTTGATTAGATGTTTGTAGATGTTATTTGTTTTCTTCTGAATGAGGTGTTCACGCCATTGGATGGCTTTAAGGCATGTTTTATAAATTGTTTGTGGTGTACCGTTGTGGTGGGAAATTGTGTTGTTGAATTTGGCAAGTATAGTCAGCCTCGTTCCCATGTAATAGTGGGCCAAGGTATGTCCTTGTTGGTGTTTAATGATATGGCATAAATGACTGATTCTAATGGCTCTGATTTTTATGCGAATGTCTTGTATTGCAATGTCTCCTTGTTTTTTGTCTTGTATGAGTGGTTTATGTTGTATGCTTTGTATGGTGTGAGTAAAAATGAAACTCTTTATCTATTTGTAAATTTCTGTGACAGGTCGTCTGTGGGGTGGGGGGGGGGGGGGGTAAAAATTGTGACTACCTACATCAGTTTTGGAATAATGTATGTACTCAACTACTTTGCTCCTGCCAAAAATTGTTGTAGTTTTAAATTGATATCTCATGATAATTGATTTTTGGACATTCAATTTGGAACCACTGCGGTTCCAAATTTCTTGAATGTGTCCAAAATATTTCTATGCACCTTTCGTTGGGCGGGAAGAAAACAGTGTCGTCCGCATATGCGCACAACTTCTGCTCTCCTTTCCCTGGAATGAAAGTGCCTGAGATTGTGGTGTCTTGTCGAATCTTTTCAAGAAGTGGTTCCAGCGCGAGAACTTCCAGTGCGAGTGGTTTACTAAGACTTTGCTTTCTGGTTTAGAGTAGATTATTTTAATCCACTTCCTGAGATGTTCCCTTATGTTGCAGTTTTGTAGTGTTTTGTGTAGGTATGTGTGTGATAATCTATCAAATGCCTTCTCTTGGTCGAGAGACAATATTGATGATGTATTATCTGTGTCGTGTGTGCAATTTACTAAATCTCTTATGAAATGTGTATGTTTGTGTATGTTTATGTTTTGGACACTGCACTGTTGGTCTTCATGAATGAGTTTATTCATGACCGGTTTTAGTTTGTTAGGGATTTGGTTAAAATTTTGTAATCTGTGTTTAGAAGAGAAATGGGCCTGTAGTTTTTCAGTAGCGTTATGTCTGATTTGTCTTTAGGGATAAGCGTGATGTAGGACATGTTAACACGGGGTGGAAGTTCATTTCTTTCGAATGATTCTAGAGTTTATGTAAGGGGGGGGAGGGTGGGAATCGCTGACTAAAACTATAAATAAAATTATTCGAGGTTTACTCCCCTTTTCATTAGCATATTTCTGTAAGAGTGAATGTTGTTGTTTGTTTGTTGATCGACTAGGCCATCTCGGGATGCCTAGTCACGTCACTTTCAACCTAGTCCTAAGAAGGACTTTTTGGTTATATCGCGACGCTGGGTGCGGACAGGGAACTGACGAAAAGTTCTTGAGCCTTGTCAAAAAGGCTGTCGAAAGTTTTGCTGAAGCTTGTCTACAATCTCGGGACGTACTGCGGATAATAAGAGTCTTTTCTCTCTTGGAAGTTTCCAAGTCCACAGCAGGTTCCCACTTCAGCTGGAGATCGTCCGATCCTTGCTAACTTGGCCAGATTATTCTGTTGTCCAGGGTGCTCCGCGGGGAGGCGTAGCAAGGTCTGGACCAGTATGAGTCCTGGTCCTGGCGAGCAAAGCGAGCACAGGTGTTCGCTTCTTCGTCTCTGCACCCCAAGAGTGAATGTTCAAAACTTCTTGATTTGAAATTTTGAAAGGACACATATTAAATATTGAGAATCGTATTAACGAATACTCAAACGCCATTGTGAAGCTTATTAACGAGTTGTGATTGATCTTTTAGCGTCTTTGCATCAGGCGACAGGACAGTATTAATTGCCGAGACACAGTCACTACGTTTCACACATGACTGCTTTTTCGGACAGCTCTGGTAGGGAAAGTGTCTGCTTTATTTCACCCATATTTATCTCCCCTCATGGAGGTGAGGGGCATTAGTGAAAATAAAGCAGACACTTACCCTAAAAACGCTGTCCGAGCAAGCAGTCGTGTTTATTGATTAGTTATTGATTAGTTATCATGTTATTGATTAGTTACAATGCCAATACGCTTGGAAAGAAGTAGAACTGCAGGAGATGCCAGAATATGGTTCAATACATCATCTACTGGCTTATGGTCTACATTTTTTAAACATGTGACCGGTTCTGATCATACCCCCCCCCCCCCCAACATTTCATAGTCACCTCCTACGACATGTATGGAAAGAAGACATTAGCCCATCTATTTATCTTGTATATCCTGAACTAGTTAAAACATATCACATAAATATGTAGAGCAAGTTACAGTTGTATTGAATAATTAATTTTACTGAACAATCTATTTCAAAATTTTTCATTTCATCCTAATAAATTATCCTTTTTAATTATCGGGTTCATGTGTCTCATTGATTCAACAAAACTGTGTAGTGACTCGAAAAATATTGTGAATATGTGGTCTATATCATGTACACAATAGTCTATGACATGCACAGAATGGCCTGCGACTTCTGTATCTGACAATCACGACAATGTTGGCATGTACGTGGAGAGTTATTCAAAATAATTATTCAATATTTCAAACAGATATGAATTACGATGTCATCAATTTAGAAGATCAGAATCAAGTCATCAGATACAGCAGTAACAAGTGAGTTTTAGATCATCTATGCCATGTAGATACAGCAGTAACAAGTGAGTTTTAGATCATGTATGCCATGTAGATACAGCAGTAACAAGTGAGTTTTAGATCATGTATGTCATGTAGATACAGCAGTAACAAGTGAGTTTTAGATCATGTATGCCATGTAGATACAGCAGTAACAAGTGAGTTTTAGATCATGTATGCCATGTAGATACAACAGTAACAAGTGAATTTTAGATCATGTATGCCATGTAGATACAGCAGTAACAAGTGAGTTTTAGATCATGTATGTCATGTAGATACAGCAGTAGCAAGTGAGTTTTAGATCATGTATGCCATGTAGATACAGCAGTAACAAGTGAGTTTTAGATCATGTATGCCATGTAGATACAGCAGTAACAAGTGAGTTTTAGATCATGTATGCCATGTAGATACAGCAGTAACAAGTGAGTTTTAGATCATGTATGCCATGTAGATACAGCAGTAACAAGTGAGTTTTAGATCATGTATGTCATGTAGATACAGCAGTAACAAGTGAGTTTTAGATCATGTATGTCATGTAGATACAGCAGTAACAAGTGAGTTTTAGATCATGTATGCCATGTAGATACATCAGTGTATTATTTTATAAGAAGACCTGAAGCAGTTGTGACCTAAGAAAGTAGAGAAGCTGAGAGCAAAACTAATTCCTAACAACTGAACTCAATATTCAATACAGTTTTGGTTATTTATTCTTTCTCTCAGACACGACACGTTTGTATATTATTAACTTTTTCAACAAGGCATCAGGCATTAAGATGCCACTAACAATTAGTACTAACAGTTGATGATACAGTAAATTGCATTGACTGATTTGGAAAAACCTCAGCAGTGATCACAATACCCTTCTAAAATCTAACTCCCTGTCAAATATGCTCTATAAACTATTCTAGTGTCAATAATTTCAAAAAATAGTCTCTCCTCTTATGAACGGTTCTTAAGTGGCAGTCAGTTGTTTTTATTTCTCACATAAGGAAGTTCTAGTTGTTAGTTCTCACGAAGGGAAGTTCCAGTTTTTAGTTATCACATAGGGAAGTTCCAGTTGTTAGTTCTCACGAAGGTAAGTTCCAGTTTTTAGTTCTCACATAGGGAAGTTCCAGTTAAGTATCATGAAAGCTGTTGTCATTGATAATTCCCGACAGGTGTCAATCTCCTAGTTCGTGACGCAGAACCTTCTACAGGAACACATTTCCGGACGTCTTTCTACAGGAAAATCCATGTAGGTCTTCTTCTTCTGCGTTCGTTCTCAAACTCCTGCAGATTAGCAGGATGTAGTCCGGAGAACGGAATGCGCTGTGTCATGGTTTACAGCATTGCTGCGATATCTGCGCCTTTCGGCCTGACACATCCGACTTCAGCATGGCTTTGGATCATTGGCCCTATATGGGATGGGACATCCAACTCCATCCCATAACCTCCTTAGTCGCCTTTTACGACATGCGTGGAAGGTAAACAGTGTTGTTATTCTTTGCTCCCCTTTCGGGCCCCGGCAACACACGGGCGCGTATCCATGTAGGTAAATTCATTGAAGGCAAACTGCTCAGGTGATGGTTGACAGTTTCATCCCCAGCAATAAATCTCCAACGATGATTTATAATTCAGGCGGCGTTTGTCAAACTCAAACACAGCCAAAGGCCTACCTTGATATTCAATGATGATTGGTTACCACAAGGGGAATCATCTTGAAGATAAGTTCTCATTGACTGCTTGAGTAATGTTAGTATCTATTTTCAGTTGTTTCAGACTTGATTCAAAGTTCACTTTTTCTCAACTTCGAGTTAATGGTAAGCACCAGCAGGTTTCCTTGTATCACATCACCACTTGAAAATTCAAACACTGTCAATCAACAATAAAGTTCACACTTCTCATATTTCTACATGATTTCACAAATTTTTCTTAATTTCTATTTGCCAATAACTTATTTCTCACATTCTACCTTGCATATTCACCAATTTCATTGGACCAATCTCTATAAACAAATGCATTTGTCACCAATTTGACTTCCTTGAAATTTTCATGTATGTAGAACTTCATCGACCGAAACTTCTAGCTTCGTCTCAACATAGATTTCGAGAAACATTGTGTAGACTATGTCTCGATCAATTTGCTTCTTCTACTAGGCTCGGAAAACAGATTTTTATTGTTCACCTATCAATCAGGCATTGGTCCATTTCTTAGTTTGTATACATGACACTTTAAAAAAGCTTTGGTTTACTCCAACATTCAGGTTCATGATTAATGGTTTCAATTCAGGTACACACAGCATAAAGATTTACATGAGTACACAACTTTCTTGGCATGATCAACTTACAGTTACAGTTGAGCGTACTCCTTCACTCACGTAGAAAGTGCACTAAACGACATAATTACGAACTTAAATCTTCACAACAGGATACACAATATCTTCAATTTAAAGTTCCCTTCTAGCTCATGATGATGCTGATGATTCTAATCACTTTCTTGTATAAGCATCTAGTTATGAAACAGCGCGTTTAATTCCTGTAACGACTATGAACAACTTGTATGTCACAAAGTCAGACCTAGCCCTTATAAGCGACGTCTCGAAATTCCTAATAATACTACATTTTCAACGTCAGGTTTTGTGTACACTTCCACAAGAATATTCTTCAGAAAACTGACTACATCTCACTAGAGTTTTTCTCTTCAAAAAGCTACATTTTGCACACCAATTTAAGCTATCTTTTCTATGCTCCACATCCCTAGTGAACTTGGTCTCGGTGTTATCCTACACTGACCTTTCAATCTCGCTCAGTAGGATTGCTTCCAATATTTACTTTAGACAGGTTCACTTCCTCTAATTCAATACACTTTGTGGTCATAAAAATATTTCGTTTATCTCCAAGTAGGGATTTTATTGTTCATAGTCAAGTCTTCTTGCGCTCAGCAGTTTTTCTCACATTTTCCACGTGAATTTCAGTCAGCGTACTTCGATAGTCCGTCGAATATTCTAGAACAGTAGTAGGATAATCAATACAAGGTAACTGCGTGAAACGTAACAAAAATTACGTACAACACAGGTTTATATAATCGCTTCACTCAAACACGACAGACTATAACTAAAACTAGTGGGTAGTGATGTGCACACAAGAAAACATACAAATTACAATACACAAATCATATTCAACTTTCAACGAAAAGGCCTTTATCAAGATAAAAGGGCGTCTTTTGATGTTTTATGTGTATCTTGTGTGCACATCACTACCCACTAGTTTTAGTTATAGTCTGTCGTGTTTGAGTGAAGCGATTATATAAACCTGTGTTTTGTACAATAGAACAGCAGTAGCTAACTCGTACTTCTTACTTTTAATTTCTTTATCGAGTGAGTTCCCGTTGTCCATAAATAAATATAATTCATATAATCGTCTATTGCCAAAAAGTCATTACAATTCATCAATGTCAAAATGAATACTTAATTCTCCTCTCCTAACTTGTCACCCGGTTACAGCAGAACTAAATTGGTTGATAATTGATACATCAGTACACTCAGTAATACAGACTCTCAACGCATGATGCACAAGATAGAAAAATGCATGCTCAGAAAGGAATGGTTTAATTTATTGAATAACTCAATTGTCCAGAGCGTTACATGGATATACTGCCCTGGTCATGTCTGGGTCAGAGGAAAAGAGAGAGCCGACTTATTGGCAGGCAATGCGCGGCGATAGATGGCACAATGCTGAGAATATATATAGCAGACTTGATTAACGCGCTCATAAATTCATTGTAAAATGAGAATTATGTTAAAGAGGCTGATAACGTACACATACAAAGAATGTCAGAAATTGGAGTGTCTAGAGGGGAGAGAAGGAAAAGTAGTATTTTTGGAAAGACTCGAAGAATCGCATAAACACATGAATGACATACACTATTATGGCTTCTGGAACGGAGAGCGGAGCACTCATGGGAGTGTTCCGCGTGCTTTGATGCTAGTTTTTAAAGATAATTAGGAATCACGAACGAATTATTAAAGGAAATAACGATCAAGCAACTAAATTATTTTGGATACATTAAAAGACATGACAACTTGTTGAAGACCTTACTTAAGGATAAAGTCGAAGGAGGGCGAGCAAGAGGTAGACAGAGACACAAGTGGGAAAGTAACATCACAAGATGAACAGGTTACAGTCTATCAGAGTGCACCACCAAAACAAAAACAGGGGATATTGGAGATTTGTTACAGCCAACCTTCGTTGCGGAGACAGTACTTGATAATGATGATAGCGTGAAGACTCTAAGGACATGGTTTTTTTGTGTGTTAACTTCCAGATTCAGGATGTAATGAAATGTTTTGATTGTTAACTTCCAGATTCAGAATGTAATGAAATATTTTGATTGTTAGCTTCGAAATTCAGGATGTAATGAAATGTTTTGATTGTTAACTTCCAAATTCAGGATGTAATGAAATGTTTTGATTGTTAGCTTCCATGCGCAGAATGTAATATTTAGGGAGTTATCTTGCAGATACAGAATGTAATGAGATGCTATGTTTGTTAGTTTAAATACACATAATCTAATGTAGTGTTATTTGTTAGCTTCCAGACTCAAAATTTAATGGGATGTTTAGTTTGTTACCTTGGAGACACAGAATGTAATGTAAAATATTGTGTTTGTTTGCTTAAAAACATAGAATATAACGAAATTATTTTTTTATGTTAGCTTCCAGATACAGAATAGCACATTTGGTATGCGAAAGCTGAATGTCATAAAACATTGTGAGAAGAAATTTGGCACGAGGTGGAAAAAACGTCAGGTCCAACTGCCTGCCTTCAAGAACAGCCCAATTATCTCTATCAAACACAACCTTATGTACTGTCCCGTTGGGAAGATAGCCTCGTCATTTTTTACCAGGTTGGCATTGTCATGTATTATTAGTGTTATATATCATATATGTCTTAGAAAATATATTAGAAAACTATCAATTATGAATATATTCTTCGTGTTTCTTACAATTTTAGTATATTCTTCATGTTTTCAACAAATTTAGCATATTATTTATTTCTTACAATGTTAGTATATTATTCATGTTTCTCACAATTGATTAGAAGGCAAACTGAATCGATGTGCGACAGATTCTTTGTCAGTAATTCTTGAGCTGTTCCTCATGTGTTTGTTACTCATGTATCTGTTTCTCATGTGTCTGTTCCTCAGGTGTCAGTTTCTCATTTGTCTGTTCCTCGTGTATCTGTTACTCATTTGTCTGTTCCTCGTGTATCTGTTTCTCATTTGTCTGTTTCTCATGTGTATGTTCCTCGTGTATCTGTCCCTCGTGTGTCTTGTCCTCGTATATCTGTTCGTCATGTGTCTGGTACTCGTGTATCTGTATCTAATGTGTCTGGTCCTCGTGTATCTGTTTCTCATTTGTCTGTTCCTCGTGTATCTGTTTCTCATGTGTCTGTTCCTCGTGTATCTGTTTCTCATTTGTCTGTTCCTCGTGTATCTGTTTCTCATTTGTCTGTTCCTTGTGTATTTGTTTCTCATTTGTCTGTTCCTCGTGCATCTGTTTCTCATTTGTCATTTCCTAGTGTACCAGTTTCTCATTTGTCTGTTTCTCATGTGTCTGGTACACGTGTATCTGTATCTCATGTGTCTGTTCCTCGTGTATCTGTTTCTCATGTGTCTGTTCCTCGTGTATATGTTTCTCATGTGTCTGTTCCTCGTGTATCTGTTTCTCATGTGTCTGTTCCTCGTGTATCTGTTTCTCATTTGTCTGTTACTCACGTGGCTGGTCCTCGTGTGTCTGTTTCCACCGGTACAAATTTCATACAGTATCAACAACTCTATAGGTACGCCATAATTTTCTATCTGCTCAGAGGAAACTTGATTGCAATGACAACAACAACAAAATGAAAATAAAGCAAATTCAAGCAATGGTAAAACTAAGAATCTTTAATCCAAATGTCATATTGGCCTTTTTGGGGGGTGCAAAATGTATTGCATTGCCCTCATACCTAAAAGCACCTCCTAGTCGTGCATCCTTGAAACGTATTGCTTGGGCAGGAAAATCTGCCTAAAGCTTGATGGATCGTGTTTGGGCAAAGAAAATTTGGATAAGGTATTTGGAATGAACCCCCCCCCCCCCAGGTGATCTCAATATGATTTAGCTCCAAAGAATCTAAGCTCCAAATCTCAGAAAGATATAAATAACCAAACTGTCAGAGGATGCCAGATAAAATCTAGACCGTCAACTTTTATTGAAGGCCTGTTCGCAAAATTAATTAGGCCTTCATTCGTTCCTTTCTTCATTATTCTCATGTTTTACGGTGTTCACTATATGCCGCATTGGAATCTTGGAATTGCATGCTAAAAATAGCCAAGGTGGCTCCAAGTACTCGTATATAAATAGTGACCAACCGAAAAGACGAAATAATCATAACCGTTACGTATGAAGGCCTAGTTAATTCTGTTGAAAATTCTCTATTGGACAAAGTCAAGGACCAAATGGAAAGTGCCGTAGAAGGAAAATAAAAATCAATAAATACTATAATGAGTAATAATACTACTTATCAACTATTAAGTATTACAACTTAATAACAATAAACAAAATAACACGGCTTATTTTCACTTTACAGTCCTACTTGATCAAGAAACACACAGAATTATCAAATTATTAAACTATGATCCAAGATAATTTCTTATCAAAACATTTCCATGCAAAAAAAAAGGACTTGAAGCTCCAAAGCTTATAAAACTAGCTGAGCTACAAAGGACTATTTTTAAATTTAAAAACAGCCGAAGTCGGATGTGTCGGGCCATTGGTGCAAATAAAACGGCGACACAACGATTTCCATTATCTGGACTGCATCCTGCTGGAAATCTAGTAGGACAATAATCCTGCTACAAGAGAAATCCAGCGGGAGTTTGAGAATGAACGCTGAAGAAGTTTTAAAAATCGTTATTTTCCCATGCCACACGAACATAAAATCTCAATATTGTCCGTTCAACTAGGAATTTGAAAGTGTCTGATTTGGTTGCTCACTCGTATAGCTACTGTTCTGTTTTTGATTATTCTTAAATCTTGACTATAAATGATCAGATTTTCTAACACGTGGATAACTTCACTCATATATGACGCCTTCCTGTTTCCTAGGGAAAAATTATAGATCTGTCTTTATTTCTAATGTCCTCTCTATTAGTCTTTTTATGGTGTAGATATGATTGTTGGTACCTTTTCCATCTACGAATCCACACAGCTCCTGGTTAATTTCTAATTTTGTGCCTCAATTTTCCTATAGACCGTTTATAAATTCGCAATCACACATTCGATTGAATTTCTAAAAAAAAGTCTGATTACAAAGATATTTGGCATGCAATATTAGATTTTATCCGACGCCAAAATACTTTTATCATTTAGTCCATACCTGCTCTGGATTCTGCATGTAGACGAAATTCTTTGACGTTTTTGGTTCATTGCAAATAAATGAAGTTAAATTTTAGATATTACAGTAAACATGTTACTGTGACAGACTGCAGGGCTAGCTGAGAGGCGGAAGATGAATACTTTAAGAAGAATAATATTAATTAAAGTCAGATGTCCTTTATTTTGCTTAGATGATACTTTTAAAAGAAAAGGAAAAAAACAGTAAGAAAATATCTGTTATTCACTCAATAATACTCATGAGTGTTCCGGAAGATTGTGATCAAAAATACGTCCAAAAACGTGAATGTAACGGATAGTAAACGCACCTAATTCTGCACCTAATCTAAAAGCCGCGACAAAATGGCCACTTCGGCAATGGTTTTTGTAGGGAAACCACTGTCCAAGTCTTGGCATTGTTGTATTTTTATAGTTGTGTTGTCTTAATGTGTTTTTGTTTCTTGACAAAGGTCCCAATATGACCGACACGTCGAAAATTGTCTTTGCTATTTGTGTTATTGTTATTTCTGATATATTTATATTGATAGTTATATTCAGTAACCTTTATAATTAACTTCGTATTTACCTCTTCTTTGTCTGGTTACTTCGGCACTTTCCATTTTGTCGGACATCCTCCGATATTTTGGTTATTTATATAACGGATTATAATCAATCTTGAATGACCAGTCGTTCATTTAGCAGCAACGAAGTAAAATCTCAACAATGTAACGGAGGATTAACAAGGGAAATAACCACGGAGCAGGACTTGGTTCCTCGAACACTGTTGTTTTTGTAAAGGAATATTCGAATGCAAGCTGTACAACGAAATGTCCATATAATTCGCCGTATGTTGTATATAATAGCAGCTTCAGTGTTATTGTCAAAAGTGAGAACGAAATTGTGTGAATTCCATTGTTTATAGATACGATATTAGAATTAGTAGTGATTAGACGTAGGTTGCGATAAAAAATACATGTTAAAAGTAAAATAGCAGTAGAAAGGATATTAATCTATTTTTGTGTAGGTCGTCGAAAACGTGACGCCATGAATGGACCTTTGATGGAATCGTTTCAGAAAGAATATAGTTGTCCCAGAATATGAGATATTATGTTGGTTTGACCAGAGAGAGAAAGTGTCAAACAGAGTGATGTTATTTGAGAGAAAGAGGAGACTCTCCTACGAAAATTTCGCCTTAGAATAGAGGTAAAGAGATTGAGAAGTTTAATTCTCAAACGTCGTCCTATGTTCAATTCAGCAGAGCATTGAAAATGTTGTGTGTATTATTCACCACCGAGGAGTTATTTTAGTCTTCTTCTTCTCGTTCGGAGTTTGATATGTCTACACAGCAAGTCCTGTTTTCTTAATAAATGCTGCTGTATTTGAAAGCTCCTCAGTGCTCCCATACATCTTTCTGTGGATATCCATCTCTGTGGGCCAGTGTTCTTCCCTTAACTGGTTTAGTGTATTGCAGTCTTGCAGGATATGTTCAGCTGTCTGTTCTGCCTGCCCACAAAGGCACAGTGGTGATGGGACCAATCTTTAAAACCTTTCCGAGACTCAACCATCGAACTGTACTGTGGTACATGACATCATAATGTTCAGCTTCTAGATCGTCTAGTAATGCTCTGAACTGCCTGTGATTGAGCCCTCTTGATCTGATGAGGTTTATGACACTGACAACTGGGTCAATAACCTATCATTTATCAACTTTATCAGTCCTATATTTTTTTCCAGTTAAAGCACGAGCACCATCATTTGTAATACTGGCCATTTTGTTCCACATTAACCCAGCTCTTTCAATACAGCTACTGACAGCATTGAATATATCGAGGTCAGTGGTAGCAGTGGTAGTGTCTTTGATCGACTCAACACTCAGTAACTCTTCAAAGAGTTTAAAAGAATTGTTTATTCCACGTATAAAAACTAATATTTGAGCAGTATCCTGTACATCAGTACTCTCGTCCACTGCACGAGAGTACCACAAAAAATGCTTTCTTTTTTCAATGAAACAGAATGTCTATTGTCTTTTCCCAGGTGATGATTGTAGATCGCATTCACACTTGCCGTTAAGCGTAGGGGTGGGAGCTTAAGCTGTCGTTCCAAGGCCAGATGTGTCGCCGAGGTTGCATTTAGTCCATGTTTGTTCAAGGGTATCTTGATGTTTTCTATCCATCGTTTTCTTGCCTACCTTGGCCTTACGCCCAGATATTCTTGTATTATATGCTCTTATTGGTATTTGGTTTGGCTTTATTCTCATAAGGTGACCGAACCATTTTACTTGCTGTCTCTCAATATGTTCGATGCATGATATTATACCAACTCATTTCCTAATTTCTTCATTTATTATTTTATCTAGTTTGGTAACCATTGCAGCTTTTCTCAGACACTTCATTTCACATGTGACGATTTTTCTTTGTTGCGAAGCTGTTAAAGACCACGTTTGACATTGATAGCACAGGTTTTGGTATAAAAATTGAAGATATTATTTTTTTTTTATTTTTAGTGTTTTAGACAGAATGTTGGTTGGTCAATATTCCATGAATTGCTGAGCATTTTTTTTTAAACAAGTGAACAGGTCAACTGCATGACATTCAAATCTTTACAGCAGCTCTCTGGGACTATGTTTACAACAGCAGTTTATGTGTCAGACACTCAGTTCACGCTACGATGCATCCAACACAGGCAGTATGGATATGATTTATAGCAAAGTTTAACTTCACGTGTAAAACTTAGATATATTGACATGCCTGTGTAGGCGGGGACATAAGAGGAAATTCGCTTACATCTTTAGACAGGGAAGGGGGGGTGGTGATTTAAGAATGGATAACAAAGACGTGCTGACGCTGCTTCATGAATATATGCTAGTGACGGGCACTGTGATTAATTATAAATCTAGGCAAATTAGGACAACTCACTGTTAAATGTAGTAATGTAGAAATGTATCTACTTAGTAGAATTAGGGGTGTATACACTCATTGGGAACCATAAGTGTGCTTATGTTCGACAACTACTGGAAAAGACAGCATCAGTGTATTTGCCCAAAATACAATGGTGGATCAGAACCAACATCTATATTGTTTCGCAATGAAACGAGATAACCATTTGTCCTTCTATCGCGTCGACATTATTATAACTTCCTACTTCCACTATCGCGTCGACATTATTATAACTTCCTACTTCCACTTGCTTCAATATTTTAGGCACTGTAGGGCCTATGTAAGAGCGAAATGAACAATTTACCAAAAAGATGGAAATATCGTTAAACTCAAGAGCATCTTCGAAACATGATTGGTATTAAGACATACACGTTCCAGTTGAAATCTGTGCAAATCAATCAACAATAACCACTAATCGTCATCATTAGGTAGCATATACCTTAACAGGATGTAGCAGTCATAGAAAACTTTCGAAACTTCTGTCAATCTTGAGCAAGTCTTCTTGCTTAGTAACCACTACCAAGATGACGTTTGCAGTGCCTTTAACGTTTTTTTTGGTATGTGTGACATATTGACATTGTCACATTTATCTAAATATGTGGATGGGATATCGACATTGTAAAATGTAACTGAATATGTAGATGGGATATCGAAATTGTCACATTTGTTAGAGTAAGTGAATGGGATTATCACGTTTCTCTGAATATGTGGATGAAATATTGACATGGTCACATTTATATCAATATGTAGTGAAATATTGGCATTGTAACATTTATCTTCTTCTTCTGCGTTCATTCTCAAGCGCACAATGGATATCTCTTGTAGCAGGACAATGGTCCTACAAGATTTCCAGCAGGATGTATTCCAGAGAATGGAAATGCGCCGTGTCGCCGTTTTATTTGCGACAATGCCCCGACACATGCGTCTTCGGCGGACACTCATTTATTTGAATATGTGGATGAGAAATTGAAAATGTCACGATTATCTGAATATGTAGATAGGATATTCACATTGTCATAGATTCACATTGTCAAATTTATCTGAACGTGTAGATGGGATATTAACATTGTCAAATTTATCTGAAAATGTGGATGTAATATTGTCATTGTAACTTTTATCTGAATATTTGTGGATGGTATATTAACATTGTTACATTTATTTAGTGGGAGCGAAGCATAAACTAGCTTTCTCATATTTTGCCTTTTTTTCATAATCACTGGTCATGCATGACATTGTGTAAATTTGGCCATGTGTTTATGCGTATGGCCACTTTTTGCCTTATTTAAAATACTTCTACTTTCACGTATTGTTTTGTTGATGTTGACCTAATGGAAATTTGGAGCGTGGTCTTGTGTGAATATTAATTGAATTATAAACATAAAAATACGTCTGTCAACATAAAAATAGATGGATAGCTACTACAACAAGTATCTCATTACTAGTATGTTTGATACACAGTCACAAATGATGGTAGATGTGGAACAGAAGTTGAAAAAGGTGAATATAAATGGCTACAATTACTTTCAATGACACCAGGAAAAATGTGACAAATATCTAAAGAAATCACAAACGCATTAAAAATAAAAATTGTAAAATGTTACATCGGTTCTATAGTAGCACCTTTCTTCCAGCTGCGTTTTATTATATCAGGTTTAGATTTTTCATTGAAACATTGTAGCAGAAGCTATTCTTCTTTAGCGTTCAGTTTCGCAGGTAATAATCGGAAGAACGTAATGCATTGTGTCATGGTTGTCAAGAATTTAGCTACAATACATTTATCTTCATGGCATGATACATTCGACTTCAGCGCGTTATTGATCACTTCCATTTATAAGATTCCAAAGCTAACCTCAAAATCTTCTTAGGAATATCCATAATTGCGTCAGCAGGAAAGCGGTAGGGTCGGTGGGAGGGGGCAGGGGATGGTGGCCGCTTGTTCAGGAAAACGTTTTACTGTTGTTGACTAGAGCAGGGGTGGGCAAACTTTTTGTGCAGAGGGCCGTATTGAAAATTGTAAAGCTATTGGAGCGCAGCATATAATATTATGTATGTTTTTGTTTAAAATTCTCGGTAAGTAATCAATTAAATATTTTTATTGTAAAGAAAGGTAGTTTTACATAATGTAGATAACTTCTGAAATAAATTACATTTCTAACAGACTTACACTATAACAGTATATTTTCTAATATGGATAAAAGGTTTTGCAAATATTTTAACACTGTTCGTGTATTTAAAAATGTGTTTGAGGGCCGCAAAATATCCAATGGTGGGCCGCATGCGGTCCGAGGGCCGTAGTTCGACCACCCCTGGACTAGGGGAATGTAGGATTTGACAAACACTGGCAGCAACAATACTGTTATTAGACGTTTTGTTACAATTTTTGAATTGAAAACATTTGTTCTACATATCAGAAACAACTCGTAATTTTTTTATACATATCAGAAACACGTTGTAATTTTTTTCTACATATCAGAAACAACTCGTAATTTTTTTCATACTCTGCTAAAAACCTGAATATAAAAAATTGTGGCATTAATCGGTGCCGGTCTATATCCGTTTCACATTTATGGAATGTAGCTCCACTATCGATCTCACATTTATGGAATGTAGTTCAACTATCGATCTCACAGTTATAGAATGTAGATCTTCTAACATTTATACATGTATGAGATGCACTTCTTTTATCAGTTATATTTATCGGTTGCATTTCTTCTATTAGTTGTACATTTATCTTCAGTAGTACTTCTATTAGTTGTACATTTATCTTCAGTAGTACTTCTATTAGTTGTACATTTATCTTCAGTAGTACTTCTATTAGTTGTACATTTATCTTCAATAGTACTTCTATTAGTTGTACATTTATCTTCAGTAGTACTTCTATTAGTTGTACATTTATCTTCAGTAGTACTTCTATTAGTTGTACATTTATCTTCAGTAGTACTTCTATTAGTTGTTCATTTAACTTCAGTTGTACTTCTATTAGTTGTACATTTATCTTCAGTAGTACTTCTATTAGTTGTACATTTATTTTCAGTAGTGCTTCTATTAGTTGTAAATTTATCTTCAGTAGTACTTCTATTAGTTGTACATTTATCTTCAGTAGTACTTCTATTAGTTGTACATTTATCTTCAATAGTACTTCTATTAGTTGTACATTTATCTTCAGTAGTACTTCTATTAGTTGTACATTTATCTTCAATAGTACTTCTATTAGTTGTACATTTATCGGATGTAGTACTTCTATTAGTTGTACATTTATCGGATGTGGTTTATCTATTAACCCCATATTGATGTGTCTCTGCCATCTACTCTTTAGCTGCATGTTCTAGAACGCATGCGATGTATGACTTTAACTACTATTAAGAGGATTTATATTCCCTACCTTACAATATGTCATTTATATACTTCTATATCGATATGAAGGTTGAACTCTCAATACAGACACAGAAAATATTCAGGCTTTTGTGTTACAGACGTTTGTACAGGGTATGCTATATAGAACACAATACAAATATATTCGTCCGGTAGCAATGTGACGAGTAATATCAGATGTACCATGGCTGCTGACCGTTCAAAAATCTGATAGAGAAATGATGAAATACGTAGTTTGATGGTATATTCTACGCCCGTGGCAGGACGTGATGATCATGAGTTACTCAGTCAGTTCCTCTTTTGCCAAGCGTGGCACATAGGGCAGATGTCATAGTTCTTCATGCCTGTCGGTCAGTTGCCAAGGATTGCAGGTCTTATGCATTTATGCCTGTTGATTTTAATTCATTTATAAATGTTCTTCTGATCGTTGTTTTTGGTCTTCCCTGTTTTCTTTTTCCGTCTGGTGTCCACATGAAGACTTGTAGAATTATATCTTTCTTCATTCTAAGTATGTGGCCGATGTATGTCCAGCGGCGTTTTCTAATGATGTTCGTCACATATTCTTGTTTTGCATCCTCTTTTAGTTTGTCGTTTGATTCCAATTAGTATTTGTGATCTTTCTGAGGCATCTATTCTCGAAGGCAATTAACTTCTTATCCATTATTGCGGTAGATTTCCAACTTTCACATCCATATGTCAATTATGGAATCACACTTGCATTGAATAGTCGCAGTTTGATGTGTTTACTTGCGATCTTCGACCACCAGATGATTGAAAGTTTGTTAAAGGCGTTGGAGGCGAGATTGATTCAAGTCTTGATTTCTGAGTTGGTATCACCGTCTCCTGTTATCTTACTTCCTAAATGTACGAAATTTGAAACGTTGTCTAGTATATTGTCATCTAGTTTAATTGATTCTCTCAGGCCGGTAAAGTCCATGATTTGCATTTTATGTGTGTATATTTGAATTGACACATCTTTTGTGCAAAAAATGTATTTCTGTTTTTTCTTGGAGATCTTGATATCCTGAACTCAGTAGAGCAATATCTTTTGCGAAGGTGAGGTCTTTCAGGGTCTTGTTGTTTACCCATTTGATTCATTGTTGTTTTTAGTCTGTACATTTCTTCATCACCCAGTCAATCGCGATGCAAAATAGCATTGGGGACAAAACACATCCTTGTTTTACTCCCGTTTTCACTGGGAACTAGCTGGAAATACCACTATCTGTTCTTATACCTGAGGTACTCAATCAATCAAGTGCCATGCCGACTGGCGTAGGCGATCATGTTTCTCCACGACTCTCTGTCTCTTGTGTTGTCAATAAGCTCAGTTGGTGAGCTTCTACTGAGCCACGATACAAGCCCATCTAGTAACTTTTCTCTTTGTCGACCTCTATCTCTTCTCCCTTTGATGTTTCCAGTGGTTATTAAGTGTTCAAGCTGTGTTCTTCTCAGCACATGCCCTAAAAACCTTGACTTTCTGCCTCTAATGTTTGATATGATTGATCTTTTTACGCCAGCATCAATGAGAACCTCTGCATTAGTTTTCTTGGCAGTCCATGGTATTTTCATCATTATTCTCAGAAACCACATTTCTGTAGACTCCAATTCACTATGAATTTTCTTGTTTATAGTCCATGCTTCACATGCATAAAAAAAGAATCGGTTCGATATAACATCTCAGCACCCGAATTCGGGTCTGCATTGATAGACTTCCATTGCAAAAAATGGTTCTCATTATTTTGGAATGCTGATTTGGCTTGTGCTGTTCGGCTCTTTATCTCACTTGAGCATCTACTTTCTGATGTTAACAGGGTGCCAAGATATTTCACTTTTTCAACTTGTGCTAATTTTGTGTTATTAATTATTATGTTGCATCTTGGCGATGTATGTCTCTTTGATACAACCATTATTTCTGTTTTCTTCTTGTTTAAACTGAGGCCTTTGTTTTCACTTTCCTTCACTACTTTATCTAATAGGGCTTGCAGTTCTAGTTCGCTTCCTGCGATCAGTACTGTGTCATCAGCATATCTCAAGTTATTTATATTGTATGCTCCCACTTATATTCCGGACAAAGCTTCTATATTTCGCATAATGTCTTCTGTATACAGGGAGACATGGTCCGGTGACATTACACAATCTTGCCTGACACCCATTTCTATCTTTTGAAATATACGTATAGTGTTGTTAATTCTCATCGCAGCTGTTTGTTTCCAATACATATTTCTTACTATTCTTAGATCTTTCCCATCAACGTTAAGATTTTCTAGCAATTTTATAATCTCTGAATGCTTCACCTTGTCAAATGCTTTGCTGTAATCTATGAAGCACAGATAAAGGCCTTGCTGTACCTCTATGTGTTTGTCATTTTGAAGGTATAGTTTCCCGGACCCAGTCCAGCGACACTCACTAATCTAGCGACACACTAAAACAGCGACACACTTCCCTACACACCTGTGCTTGTTCACCTATTTGATACAACGATCGTACATTCCAGTAACCTATTTTAAATGAATATTTTGCATTTATCAGTTTTGGTTGGTTTTGACTTGGTGTTGTAGACGTGTTGTTTCACATTATAAGGGATTTGTTTAGAAGTAAGTTTGGTTATAATAATATATTCACTCTTAGAACAATAATAGAAGAATTTCTAGAATTTACATCTAATCTCATAATAAACTTCGTTGATTTTCAAAAAGCCTTCGACAGCATCCATCGAACATCGCTTTGGGAAATTTTAAAAATATATGGATTCCAAAATAAATATATAAATGTCATAAAATCATTCTATACCAACTCAAAATGCTGTGTTAGAACAGAAAAAGGCAATTCAGAATAGTTCCCTGTGATTACTGGTGTTAAACAAGGCTGTCATATGTCACAATTACTATTCAATATCGCAATTGACTGGGCTATGAGAAAAAGCACGACCGACGCAAATTTAGGAATCAAATGGATAAATAAAACAACATTAGAAGACCTGGATTTTGCCAATGATCTTGCACTATTGAGTGAAAACCATCAAGATGCACAAACAAAAACTGATAGATTAAAACTCATTGCAGGACAAATAGGTCTCTAAATCAATTCAGCAAAAACAAAAATTATGGACTTCACCAATTCACCTAACGAAATTACTTTAAATGGACAACAACTTGAAAAAGTACAGAAATTCTCCTATCTAGGAAGCAAATTAACACTCGACGGTGATGTCATGCCAGAAATTACAACTCGCATTGCCCTAGCATCAAGTGCATTTAACAGACTGTCTAATATCTTGAAGTCAAAGTCAATCAGCACACGCACGAAATTGCGCTTATTTAATTCCTGCGTTATTCCGGTGCTATCATATAGATGTGAGAGCTGGAAAAGCTCTTTATCTTCAGAAAAGAAATTACTGAGTTTCGAGAACAAATGTCTTCGTAGGATAACTCACACCCATTGGAGTGAATTCAAATCAAATGATAAAATCAGAGAAGAGACACATCAAAATTTCATCACAGATGTTATCAGGAAACGCCGTTGGTCCTACATCGGGCATGTCCTACGCGCAGACACCAACAGAATACACCGCCAATCTCTTGAATGGATACCTACAGGCAAAAGAGCAAGGGGTAGACCAAAAGAAACACTCAGAACAATACTTAGAGAAAGTAAAACAACCAATATTCATACTATTCAAGAACTGCACAGGATAGCTTTGAACAGACAGAATTGGAGAGATCTGACCGCTGCCCTATGCGCTAACTTCAGCGCAAAAGGAAAATGAATGAATGTACTTCTATGGCCCTCTCCATTAATGTTCTTACTATATATAGGGCATTTCTTGTGCCTTTTCCTTCTACGAATCCGCATTGTTCGTCTGCTATTTCAGGTTTTATTTTTCCTCTTATACGCCTCATTATTATGCGCAGTTGAATCTTGGTCATCTGACTCATAAGACTAATTGTTCTGTGGTCTTCGCAATCTACTGCACCAGGTTTCTTTGGTAGGGCTACGAAAATTGATTGTAGCAAATCCGATGGAATATAGCCACTGTTGTACCTATTTTAACATTTTGGTTATAATTTCAAGACCATAATCTCCCAGGGCTTCTAATTCTTCTTGTAATCTTGTCTGGACCCGATGATTTGTTGTTTTTTTAAGTGTTGTATCATCATCATCATTAAGTGCTGTCTCCGCAACGAAGGTTGGCTGCAACGTATCTCCAACATCTCCTGTCTCTTGTCTTGGTGGTGCACTCTGCTAGACTGTAACCTGTCCATCGTGTAATGTTACTCTCCCACTTGTATCTCTGCCTACCTCTTGCTCGCTTCCCTTTGACTTTACCCTCAAGTAAGGTCTTCAATATAGTGTCATGTCTTTTAATGTGTCCAAAGTATTTTATTTGCCTGATCTTTATTTCTCTTAGTAGTTCTTTCTTCATATTAAATGTCTTTAGCACATCTTTATTTGTTTTCTTCTCTTTCCATGATGTTCTCCCTATTCTTCTATATACCCACATCTCAAAGGCATCAATTTTGTCTTCTAATTGTTTATTTAGTGTCCATGTTTCTGAGCCATACATTAATATGGAATAGATGTAGCATTTTATAATTCTCATTTTTAACTTGTTTGTAATTTGTTAGATAGTAATAATTTCCTCATGTCATTGAAGGTACTTTTAGCCATTTCTATTCTCCTTTTAACTTCTGTTTCACATCTGCCATCATTTGTGACTATGTGTCCAAGATATTGATACTGTTTTACTTGTTGTAGTTTCTCTCCATGTATGTTTATGTTTACTTCCTGTTCTTCTGTGTCTTTGCTGATTATCATGGTTTTTGTTTTTTGAATATTTATATCCAGTCCATGTTCATTATTTTATTTATTGACTTGATCTATTAGTCTTTGTAGTTCATGTTCACTTTCTGCTAAAACAAACAGTGTCATCTGCATATCTAAGGTTGTTTATTATTTTCCCATTGATCTTGAGTCCTGGCATTTCTTCTATATTTTTAAAGATATTCTCTGTGTAGATATTAAATAGGCTTGGTGATAAAATGCAGCCTTGTCTTACCCCTCTTCTGATTTCTATGTATGGAGAGTGTTGTATGGCTTCCTTTAATTCTGCTTTTAAAATACTTGGACCTTCATTGTTATAATTTAAGTTAGTATCATTTCTGTTATCTTCGTACAATTCTTTAATATATTCTTCCCATCTGTGCATGACTTCATTTTCTCCTATTAGTATGTGTCCCTGCTTAGATTTCAGACACCCAGTCTTGTGAGCTTGCCCTCTGCCTGTTAATTCCTTTATTTGTAAATGTGTATCACTTGTATTTCTATGATAATGTTTTTATATTTCACTGCACTTTGCATTTAACCAATCCTCTTTAGCCTTGGTGCACTTATGTTTAATTTCTTTGTTCATCTTGTTGTATTCTTCGATGTTATTCTTTATCTGACTTCTTTTCTTCATCATATTCAAAATATCTTCTGTCATCCAGTCTTTCTAATTGAGATGTTTCTTAGGTGGCAGGATCTCTTTAGATGTTTGCTGCAATTATTATTTTAACATCGTCCACAGTTCTTCAATGGTTTCTATTTTTTCTATCGCATTGTACCTATTTTGAATTGTTATGTTATACTGTTCTTGTAATTCTGTGTTCTTTGTCAGCATATTCACATTAGGTTTGTTATCTGCCCTTGTAGTTTTTAATCTCTTTAATCTAATATTAATCTTTCCCACAACTGGAACACGATCACTGTTACAATCAGCACTTGGACGTGTCTTAACAGACTTCAGTGAATTTCGGAATCTTTTATTTATTATGATGTAATCTATTTGATTGCGTGTCTTATTATCTGGACTTTTCCATGTCCATAGCCGTCTTGGGTGATGAGATAAGAATGTATTTCCTATCACCATATTATTATTTCTGGCCCAGTCTACCAGGACCTGAGGTACTGCTGTACTGAAATGTCTTCCTTTGGAGGGCAAACGTGGGAATCCCATAATTCAAACATTTGTTTGAGACAACGAACTTTATTTTGTCAGTAAGGCTAATGGACTGTCAAGAGCTACATGACGACCACAACTAAAGGAATTATTTCATCATCTCATTATTCTCCCTAGGGTTAGTGTTAGGTTCTTCGTAATATAGAGTGTAATACTTAAGGGTTATGGTTAGGTTCTTTGTAATATAGAGTGTAATACTGAAGGGTTAGGGTTAGGTTCTTTGTAATATAGATCTTAATACTTAAGGGTTAGGGTTAGGTTCTTTGTAATATAGAGTGTAATACTTAAGGGTTAAGGTTAGGTTCTTTGTAATATAGAGTTTAATACTTAAGGGTTAGGGTTAGGTTCTTTGTATTATAGAGTGTAATACTTAAGGGTTAGGTTCTTTGTAATATAAAGTGTAATACTTAAGGGTTAGGTTCTTTGTAATATAGAGTGTAATACTTAAGATTGGAGGTTTAAGGCCTTACATTTGTGAACAAGTAACTGTAACTCAATATTTAATATTTCCCATTTATTTTCACAGAGTTGTCCTGGCGATCAACAAACAAGGTGCAATGACGTCGCCGTTAAACATCCCCATAGAACTAGCAGGCAGAGGTCGCTGTGACAGCCTCAAATCTCTTGGCTCAATATCGAAAATACTACAATTTTTACATAATTCCACCAAAGTTGTATTTGGTCGGAATCCATTTTCCAGAATTTATTCGGCCTTCATAGACAAACTTTTTTCTCCTAATCCATTTTATTGGACTTACTGGGGTGAGAAGGCTCTTAAACTTGACAGAGTATCTAAAGCTAGAAAATCTTGTGCTTCCGAAGTCACATTCCAACAATTTCTTCGTCTAGTTTTATTTGACCTTCACAAAAACGATGTTCATCTGCGTCAAGTTTACGATGAATGTCATATGTGTGACGTCATATATGATGTTATTGGTAAACTGGAGACAACAACCGAAGACCTAG